>CBVK0103250060.1:0-10150 GCA_900067695.1 Picea abies
GAAATATTAATATAATATTCCTTTTTGGCTTAATCTCCCTAGCTCAGCCCTTTTCCTTCACTTTTAGGCCCCTCCCTTTCCCTTCACTTTTAGGCCCCTCCCTTTCCCTAACAAAAATAGGTGCACTGGCATTTAACATATAGGTTCTCCGGCCTAATCAAAACATAAGCATCCTATCTTATAATACTGGCTCACCAGCCTATAAAACATATCAGATACATAAGGCTCCCTGGCCTCTACATCGCGTGCACTTAAGATGTTGCGCGCGGTATCCCGGAATGTGCACACTTCCTCGTTTTACTGCGCAGTACATGCGTGCACTACACCATGGAAGATGAATGTCAAATATATATAAAATAGCTCACCAGCTTAAGTACATTTTCATTTACATTTACAATTGGGTTCAGCCTAGGGATATTACAATCCCATCCCCTTATTTATGTGTTGTCCTCAGTGCATCATGTATACATATACAACAAAATTTTCAAAAATCCTTAGTGCATTATATAAAACGTACCATTCAAACTCTTTAAAGTCTCCAAGATTTAGCTATTGAAAACTTGTTACCCATCTGGTTCTCTAATTTCTAGCACTAATTCTGGTACATATACTGCAACTTGAAGTCAATTGCTCTATTCCATAGAGCTAGTTCAGGAAATAATTTAGCTCATTGTTCCTTATTACATGCTTCAATTAAACTTCATTGAAGCAACAACTGGATGTAGATCCATGATGTTCCACCCAGCCTTATATCTCACTGCTGATAAACTCTCGACAACATACCACCCCCCAAGATAACCACGGCCCAAAATCAATATCAACATAGCCTAGGCCCAGGAACCAAATCTCAACAACACTCCAACCAATGGTCTCTCTTCCCCACATGCCTATACAACCAAAGGTAGTATGCGCCTTCACTGTCCAATAGTTCCTCGACTACTCATCTTCCCTTCCAGAGCTCCAGCACAGGTCGAACAGGAAGTCTCGGAGCACCGTGGTTCCAAGAGTTCCCACTTTAATCATTATCTTCCCATCTTAGCAGCACTCCTACCAATGGTCTCTCTCTTCCCCACATGCCAGTATAACCAAAGGTAGTATGCACCTTCACTATTCCACAGTTCATCGACTACTCAACCTCCCTTCCAGGGCTTCAGTGTAGGCCGGACAGGAAGTATCAGAGCACCATGGCTCCAGGAGTTCCAAATTTAATCAATATCATCTCATCTGCATCACACACATGCATTTTTCATGAGAGAGCATTATAAAAATCCTATTTTAGAAATCAAATTAATTTCAAAATGAATTTTGACTTTTCCCAAAATATGAAATTCTATTTCAAAAAATTTCATGGTTGTTGCAACGATAGGATGTAATTTTTCCTTATGTATTTCAGCAAGCACCATGCTAAATACCATTTTTTTTTCACAATGATTGTATATTGCATACAACAATCAAATTGTCAGTATTTTCTATACATCATAATTCAACATGTATAACACCTTATGCCATGATCTTAGAATTGCCTACACCTAGAAACTCAATCACTATTACCAACAATTCAACCAAATAGAATGACTCATCATTCCATTCATATGCATAATCATAATTAATAAAAATAAGTTCATTTCTTCAATTTTCTGAACAAAAGTTTTCTGTAGTCACTATTCCTGTGACCACCTCACTTGCAACTTTCCTATTGCAATGTTTACCAGTTCTTGAAATGCTCTTAACTTCATTTGTTAGCAACATTTCCAACATTAGTATAATTATTTTCATGCAAAATCATATATACATGCACTCACAAAATGCATTCGGAAAAAATGCATGTAAGTATACAATTCCATCATGTATGAGTGCAACTCTGTCACTTACTAGGCATGAGTGAAAATCTCAATGCCTAATTACTCAAAGCACCTTTGCATTGATTTTCATAATGATCTTTATCTAAGTCATGCATCTCACCATCCATAAATTGGAAATTTGGCCAATGTCTTGACCCATATCCACACACTTCCCATTGTCTTCACAATTACTTGGATGCCTTCCTTTTCAACCTGAACACTACACCAAGAATACAATTCTATAGTGTTTATTAGTGATAGAAAAAAGGTTGCAGTCCAAGTTTTATTTAAAGTAGGAATCTCATTGGGTATTTGTGTGGCACATAACCTTTCTATAACCATACCTTTCCATATCCAACCCTGTCTTGGTCTCATACATGACTAGATTTCTTAGCAGCATTCTTAAAACAAGTTCTTATATTTTATTTTCTATTGTTATTGTCTCATAACCAAATTAACATGGCATGCTACTATGTCAGTGTGTGTATTCAAAGACTAAAAAGATTTGATAACTATAACATGCCTCTAGCCTTTACCACACCTAGTGGTAACTTAATCCTGTCAATGCACTTAAGCAAGACCATGCAGTGTAGTAACATCCCATTTTGGGAAATTCTTACCTAGATTTCCCTTTGGCAATTTCACATATAAATTCCAAAAGAGGGATACTTATCTGCAGGGCTACCATTAAACGATTTTAATGCTACCTGATCAGTTGATGAAAATGCAAGATCTTATGCTTCCTTATCAGCCTTATGATTCAATATTCCATCCTTATGTTGCTTCCATCCGTGTGCAGCAACATTATCAACAACACTTGCAAACATGCAAGTATTATCACCCTTTGGTTGTCCCAACAAGCCATATAATACTTGTTGCTACAGTAATTGAAGCAACTTCTTTCTTCTTGTATCATGTTTCCTTGTTTATCCCAGAAGTCTTCCCTTCTCCTGGATTCTTGAACCTTCAAGTGCTCTTCACTGTAATTACGTGTACATGAATATTTCTAATCTGAGCGCCTTCTTAGACAAAACACTCTTGACTATACTAAGATTATATTAATCTTTAAATTTTATTTATTTCCTAGATCCATATATCCCAACTCATACTTGGATGAATTACAATTCCAATCTTGTTGTCTTATAGACTTTGGATCTCCAACATCCACTTATTTTTCGGATCCCTTTGATCCAACTCCTACATGACCCAGTTCTATTTCTAGTCATTTTTTCTGAGTAATCTTGGACAGTTAACACCAACTTCCTTCTTGAGGTACTTGATTTATCCTCTCCTTAACTGATCATATTAATACTTGGATTTTCTTGCTATCTATTACTTTCCCTTGTCTTGTCCAATCTGATTTCAACCTACCTTGCACAATCCAATTCTATTATGCCATAAATAATGCCCTTTGTACCATGCTTCCACTGTGCACTCTGATAACCATAAGGGAAGCATTACTCTAATTTCATAGCTAATCCATAGATATGATGCACTCCTTACCCAATATGCAATAAGCTTCTTTCTTTATCTAATTACTGTCATTCAAGTAGTCAATTTCTTTTATAATAGATTTGACTCCCATGTATTGCTTTAATCTGTAACTGGTTTCTTTGGGAGTGAATGCACTTTCACTAATCCCTTCACTATCTGATCTATTCCTCTGTCTGGATTTCCATTGAATACTTGACTAACATGAGAGGATTTCCTGTAGTGAATTCCAAAGACTTTATGGTTGCACCAATATTCATACCTTAATCTTTTGAAGTCTTGGCCTTTGATCATCTTCTGAAATATTTTGTCATAGCACTCTTTCCCTGAGTACCTCTGCTCATTATTATTATTATTATTATTATTATTATTATTATATATATATATATAACTAAACTTCAACCTTCTCACCTCATCGTTGAATCTTGATAGTTTGGAGAATTGAGAAAACTATCGTGGTTTTTAAAACAGACGTGTGGCACCTCTAGAGATACATCGGGTGAAAGGCGGTTTGCCGAAACTACCTTTGCCAAAGTTCCGATGTCACGTGATTCAATATGTCAAAACCACCACTCGTGGGATGGGTGACGGCTAGTCAGATCATCCTTTTTCACTCGTTTGGTACTCCATAGTCGTTTGAAGTCAGGTTAACGCTGCCATGTAACGAACTCAAAAGTTAATCATTTGAAATGGATTAGCCAAGAATGGAAAACCAACGTACTTGGATGTAAGTCTATCTGTGATTCATGATTGGGATTATATAACTACCAATTCTCAAGTATGGAAGCACCATCTTATCCATAAACAAAGTAATCTCCCGATTTTCTCGACCTTCTGATCTGTGTAAAATCATTTCGGTGTCCACAAAAATTGAGGTACATGGACAACACTAAATCCAGTGAGACTGGTTATTCAAGCATCATGGTAGATTTTCCTACGAGTAAGGAGGAAAGCATACTTGCACACATTCTAGCGAATAATTGCACACAGATCCGGCTACAGACTCGCAGCTGGAAGTCAGGCTGAATCCCACTATGAGGGATCTAGTCATCAACATGGGAGTTGTTAAGAAGAAAAGGAGCAAGGGGCATAAGAAGGAAACCATAGCTGAAATGGCTGAAAGTGTTGGAGAGAATCAACCGGTCTTGTTAGATTCTCTAAAGGAGGAGATCGCTAAGCTGAAATGAGTCCTCAAATTAAAATTAAGTAGATTTCAACAAATTTTGGACAGCTGGTAGCAGAGAAAAAGGGCCCTAGAGGTGGTAACTGTTATTTTAAATCATTCCCTTTTTGCAACTTACCTCTATTTTTAGCTATATGCGGAGGTCTGAGCATTTTGAATTCTACAAATAATTCCTCTGTATATATATATATATATTATCTCGAGGAAGAAAAAAAGGGAAAAGGAACCTGTCCTCTGAGCAGGAAGACTTTTTGTAAATTTGGAATTAAAATGAATATATAAATGTAGTAGTGGATTTTGGACTGTTTAAGAAAAGACTCTAACTGGTGGTGACATGATCTTGTTTTCTTTTATAGTATGTGTTTATTGTAAACTTATATTTCACTTTCATTATTTTAAATCATTCCCTTTTTGCAACTTACCTCTATTTTTAGCTATATGCGGAGGTCTGAGCATTTTGAATTCTACAAATAATTCCTCTGTATATATATATATATATTATCTCGAGGAAGAAAAAAAGGGAAAAGGAACCTGTCCTCTGAGCAGGAAGACTTTTTGTAAATTTGGAATTAAAATGAATATATAAATGTAGTAGTGGATTTTGGACTGTTTAAGAAAAGACTCTAACTGGTGGTGACATGATCTTGTTTTCTTTTATAGTATGTGTTTATTGTAAACTTATATTTCACTTTCATCTGTCTGAAATGATTTCGGCTTAGCAATTTAGACTATATTTATTCTTCTCAAACCAACTCTGAATTCATTTTAAATAATGCTCCGATGTGGTTGTGTGTTTCATTTTCTGTTAATACCATGCAAATTTTCTATTAAACTCAGACTCGTCGCCTTAATTATCCTTCTCCTCTCGATAGTTCAATTCTTCAACAATACATCGCTCATTCCAGACTCCATAGTCCAAAAGTCATCTCCATTCCTCCAGTCATTCAACAACAAATCCCAAAACAAACCTAATCTAGCCAAATTTTTCTATAGATATACCCAGTGACATGACAGAGCCCTCAAAAAAAAAAAAATGCTGCAAAAAGAAAGATGACGTTCAAATAGTATAAAACGTCATGGAAATTCGTTGGTTTTTTGTTGTTGTTCGCCTTCCAATCGACTTTGCGCACACAAAAATTCATCCTGTACACTCATATTTATCATGCACAACAATGCCACAAGGTAAATCTTGCTTCCATGCACCTATAACCATTAATCAATTCCTCTCCATCATGCTAATAACTTGTGCGCACTATTTTTGCATTGCGCGCCAATATCCGCTACGCGCAGTTTTGGTTCTTGCATTGATACCTGTTGCACGCAGTTTTTTTTTTTTTTTTTGTATCACGCACTGATATTCCACATGCATTTCTCTTTATGCATTGCACCATGCCAAAGTTCAATATGCTCCCACCACGCATCAATTATCTGCACTAACCATTGATTACATTGTCGTGAAACAACTTATACTCATACTGTGCACGCACCATCCAAACTCCTCTGTTCTTTGCAGTACTGTGCACACCACATACACCATTACAATGTGTGTGTACACTGTGCAATGCTAACTTTAGTGCGTGCATTCACACACAATATTCTTCTGCACAACGTCACAATTTACCGCGCGCACCTGCACGCTAAAATTTTCCGCGCAGTACTGAAATTTAGCGTGCGCACCAACATGCCAATATCTTGCCACGCAGTGCCAACTTTAACTATCACATGATTTCCATTGCGCATCATGCATTTTTAGTGCACCCACCTATGCACATTCACCTTTATGTGCATCAAATCCTCGTGAATTCTGCTCCATCTGTCATGGCTTCACTGTAACTTCAAATTCAACCAATTCCAGGTTCGAATTTGCCAGGACAGATATTAAATCAGTAATATTTCATCACTTGACCAAATTTCTCCATTTTCTCATGAATTAATCCACAGAAATTGGGGCTTTTCCCCATTTCTGCCCAGCTGTTATTACTTTTTTTCCATGGACGTTCTACAATTGAAATTTGGCCACTTCGAAATAAATCCTCTGTGACATTTTGCTTCAACTTAACTTTCTCGGCCCATTCAGGATTAGTGTTGAAAATCGAAGCTCTGATACCAATTTATAACATCCCCAGCCTCCCATACGCCAGGGAAGAGCCACCCCTCATACACTTTACTTAGCTCTGAAACCGTCTTTGTAACATTCCCAACCTTATACAAACTAGGCCATGCTACTCCAGAACACTCTTTCATGCTCAAATACCAATTTGTAACATCCCCGACCATTCATGTCGGGCCACGCTACCCCGGAGAACACATCCATTCTTTGTGCGGAACATACTATAACATACTTAGCATCCTAACTAAGTTATGTCACATATAATTTTCTAAATGCATGCAATTAAAACATATGCACACACAGAATTCTTGCGGAAGCTTAATATATAAAACGTGAACAGAAAAATACGTTATGTAAATGCATGGATTCACACTGAAATAGCAATAAAAATATACATGTAGCATATACATGCAATACCCATAAGGATATAGACAACTATAATCATGCATAGGATAAACCCATAAAAATAACATGTGAATAACAATGCAACATGTAAATTAATCACACAATTGACACTTATCTTTGTGAGAATATCACCAACTGCATGCATACCTTCCACGAACCTCCCAGCCTTAGAGCACACTATTCATCACTCTCAAAAGTGAGTCACCCCTAAGATGGGACTAAACTCCACCTGGGTAAAGGGGTTCCTAACTAGGCTAAAGGCTCATGAACAATAGGAAAGACTCTGTCTCAGGTGCTCACTCAACTAACAACCTACAATCCCACATTCCCCACATGCTTGTCCCACCCAAGGAAGTGTGCTCCTTCTCTGCTCAACAGTCCCTCAGTTGCCCCACTTCCCTTCCAGGGCTTCAACAACAGGCCTGGTAGGAAGTCTCAGAGCCCTGCAGCTGTAGTTTAGCACCTTTAGGAAATCAATCCCCAACAATTCTCTCACCCAGAGAATTGCTCACGGTCCTGACAACCCGCCTCTTCAATATCCCACAGGCTTGACAACCCACTTCTTCAATCCATATCGCAAGCTAACAGTTACCCAACAAAAGGCTCTGGATACGGGTTCACGTAAAGTCATGAAGATACAATGGATAGCTCAATGGCTACCAATATTCATGGATGATTGACTGTATATCTCAGTGATGGATGATTCATGGGAAAGATGATGATTCGAATGATGGAGAGTTCCCCGGAAATGAACTAAGTCCAACAATATGTATGCATGCTCCCAACTTGAAACTTGTCACGTTGGAAGCTACTTTGGCCCACTTGGTCTCAAATTAGAACTTAAGATAACATAATTATCCATACTTTATGATTTAAGAAATATTAATATAATATTCCTTAACTTAGCCCCTTCCCTTTCCCTAACTAGTGGAGTTTACCCTAACTAGTGGAGTTTAGTCCCCCATCTCTTTTATCGTGGTCGGTCTATGCACAGCGATGTATCTTATATTAAATATGAGATATGTACAAAAATAGGTGCACTGGCCTTTGACATATAGGCTCTTCGGCCTAATCAAAACATAAGAATCCTAGCTTATAATACTGGCTCACCAGCCTATAAAACATATTAGATACACAAGGCTCCCTAGCCTCTACATCGTGCGCACTTAAGATGTTGTGCGGTATCCAAAAATGTGCACACTTCCTCATTTTATTGCGTAGTGCATGCACGCACTATGCCATGAAATGTGCATACCAAAATGATATCAAATCAACTCATCAGCTTATTTACATTTGTATTTACCTTTTCAATTGGGTTCGGCCTTAGGGATATTACAATCCCCTCCCCTTATTTATGCACTATCCTCAGTGCATCATGCACCCATGTACAACTAAATTTCAAAATCCTTAAAAAGATGTGGGTATTCTGCCCGCATTTCATCCTCATGCTCCCAAGTAGCATCCTCAAGACCGTACCAGGTCCATTGGACCTTTACAAACCCTATGGCTCGATTCCAGAGCTGTTTGATTTTTCGGTCCAGAATGCGCACCAGACGCACTTGAAAAGCGCCTTCTTGCTCCACCTGAATCATATTCCAATCAATAACATGATTAGCATTGGGTATATATTTCTTTAGCAAGGATACATGGAATACATTATGAACAGACATAGATGTAGGCAATGCAATCATATAAGCTATTGGACCAATCCTCTCTAGGATTTCAAATGGTCCACAATAGCAAACTGCCAACTTTGAACAATTTCCCAACTTCAGGGAACTTCTGTTGGCTTTCACTTTCAAGAATACTGGCCTTTAACATCTAGGCTCTCCAGCCTAATCAAAACATAAGCATCCTAGCTTATAATACTGGCTCACCAGCCTATAAAACATATCAGATACACAAGGCTCCCTGGCCTCTACATCGCATGCACTTAAGATGTTGCGCGCGGTATCCCAAAATGTGCACACTTCCTCATTTTACTGCACAGTACATGCGCACACTACACCATAGAAAATGTATGTCAAATATATATAAGATATCTCACCATCTTAAGTACATTTTCATTTACATTTACAATTGGGTTCATCCTAGGGATATTACATCATTCATTACAGGATATGATAGTTCAAAAGGGAAAAGGCTACAGCCAAGAAGGAATTGAAGAAGAATAATAAAATAGCAATGGATTTCATCTCAGAAGGATTAACTAATCTAGTAAGAGAAAATTTTGGTAAATGTTCATCAGCCAAAGAACTTTGGGATAAGTTACATGAAATATATTCTTCACCCATCACAGATTAAGAAAATGCCAAAGAAGATGTAGGTACAGATCAAGAAGAAACATGTTCACCATATCAAACCAATTCAGAAGATGAAGAGTACATAATCAACAGAGGTATGTTATTTTTCTTTAATTGTAAAAAACACAAACATCTTGAAATAGAATGCCATGAAGGAAATGAGACAGAAAAACAAATTGAAAAAGAAGACAATTATGAGGTAGAATTCATTAGTGCTTTAGATCAACTAAGGGAATAAAACAAGTCACTCATGAAAGAATTGATGAAACAAAATGAAAGTGTTTATATTTTTGAAGAAGCCCAACGGGTCATCGAGAAATTAAGAAATCAGCTAGAAGAAGCTAGAAAGATCGAAGAAAATATTGAATATCAAAAGCAATGTTTGGAAGCCAACATAGCAGCATAGAAGGAAGAAGCATAAATGAGAGAGAAGATATTGATAGATCATCTTAAGGAAAGAACTAAGGATCTAAACCATCTTGAGTTAAAGTTTGGTAAAGAAGAGAAAGTACTTGAAAAATAAATAATCACATTAAAAATTCAACTTGAAGAAACGAAGAGAATAGAAGAAGTCATGAAGTCTCAGATATTAAAGAAAGAAGAAGAGGTTGAGAAGCTTGAAAAAGAAGTTGTCACGTTGAGAATTAAAATCATCAAGCTCAAAAAGAATGTTGAAGATACAGAAACATCCACATCAGTTACATAGAATGAAGAGAAACACTCTAGGTTGCTAGAAAAGAAGAATGAAGAAAATAGAAAGAGTTATGCAGAAGTACTCAAAGGAAGGAATCATGGTTAACCAGAATCTAAGAAAACT
>CBVK0103250115.1:0-10296 GCA_900067695.1 Picea abies
TCCACCAACTGCTTCGTCTTCTTTATTATTCTTCAATTCTCTTACATTCATCTGGTCCTGTGCACTAAGCCACATAGCCAAACTTCGTAGAGGACATGAGATCTATGCACCGAGCGCCAGACCCTCCTTCCCAAAACTAGGTCACGGTACAAAGCCAACTTCTCTATTGAGCACCGAGCCTTACATACACAATCTGTTGTACAAAGCAACCCAAAAATACTTGCACTTAGCCTTGCAAGTTATCTTCCCCCTCTTCCCTACTTCTACCATACATTGTTATCTATTTATCCTTTTACATTTCCTTACAAAAAGGCCTAAACATGGGTAAACCCATGGGCCGACATCCCATAACCCATTACAAAAACCCTAATTAACCCCTTTTTGGGTCCACATAGCCCACAAAACAGGTGATATCTGCGATCTTAGCTCCGCCATGGCACTCTATCTTCGATCCCCACATCAAAGTCCAAAAGGTGATCCAAACCTGACCAAGGTTTCCTCAAAACTTGGTCGAGGGCCAATAGGTGGAGAGAGGGGGGGAGAGGGACAAAAGAAGAGAGGAGAAGAGGGGAAAGAGAGAGAGAGAGAGTACAATTGAAGACAGAGAGAAAGATAATATAGAAGGAGGGAGGTAGGGGGGTAGAGAGAGAGGGATGTTCTGTTAGTAATAACATGTGCATGTTCCTATTCCTAATAATGCATGTGCACTTTAGGAATGTGTGTGTGTTCCTAAAGAGTGCATGTGTTATTTTTATTTCTATTTTTTCAAGAATGTGCATACATTCCTGAACACGTGTTTCTTAAGAATGTGCACACATTCATAAATAATCTGAGTTGGAAAGTTGTGTGGAGTTTTGTTAAGTACGAAGGTTGTAGGATTAAGAATGTGTGCACATTTTTAGGAACACACATGCATTCCTACATGTGCGCATTCAGTTGCACCCCATTACCACTTTTTTTTCCATCAACTTCGTGGGAGCACCCTTCATTAACTTTGATATTCATAGAACATATGGGTAATTTATAGAGTTTTATTTTATATTGTTTATCTTCAAATCCTCTACAGAGCATGTATAACATAGAATAGATTCATTAATTTATAAAGTCATATTTTTAGATATTTTGACTTCAAATCCTCCATGGGACATGCATACCATAGAATATAATCATTTTTGTATCTGAGAACATCTTCATTGCTTCACCTCATTGACCTTGATATTCATAGGCCACCTTTGTATAGTGTTTCATTGGATGCTCGTGATATCTCCAAGGGAGAGATAAACAAGAGTATTCATATTGAGATTTACAGAACCTGCCTTTGGTCCACATGGTTTGCGCCCAAAGAGTCACTTTCTACCAAACTTCAGTGCTACTCAAACTTGTATCTCTAGTGCAGTGATGGGATTATTTGATGCCTAATGTACACCAAACGCATGTTACCTTGTAGCTGTATGATACATCTCGCCCATCTTAGAGTTTGTTCCCACTAACTTCACAATGAGATAGATCACCATATTCCTTGGGAGCATCAAATTTTCTAGATCTCCTTAGAGCCTTAGACATAGATGATACATCTCGCCCATCTTAGAGTTTGTTCCCACTAACTTCACAATGAGATAGATCACCATATTCCTTGGGAGCATCAAATTTTCTAGATCTCCTTAGAGCCTTAGACATAGGACCATTTTATATTCCAATGCTCTCCTTATTACAATATTAGAGGATGGTTATAATGTCTCTTCAGATATTCACTTATTTATCTCTAGAAACTCATGGCTTATGAGGATTAAAAATGCTTAGCAATATTCCTCCGGGAGATGTTTGACCTTGAGCAAAAACTTACCAGAGGTCAATTCCCTAAAATAACATGCATTGGGTTTATTACTTCATACTTCTATCCCTCCAACAATAGTAGGAAGTGGTCTCATAGCTCACTTCCAAGCTCACATGATAAGAGTTATGAGGCATCACAAACCTAACCATTGCCTCATGCCCATCACTCATTTCTTTGTAGCCTTGAATGTTAGAAGTTCTTATCCAAAGCAACATGTCTTAACCAAGGGACCTCCTTCTTCTTAATCTTTTTCATTGTTCCGCATCTCATTGGGTTGGTGCTTCCCATTTATTTTCTTCTTATTATTTATTTACTTTTAGGTTATTTTTCCCTTGGGATGTGCTATCACCTTTCCCTTGACTTATTTACATATTGTATTCCTTATAATCTCATGGGATAACTTTGACTTTTAATAACAATAACAATAATAATTTTTAAAACCATGATGTAGCTAGAAACTAAATTGATATATAAAACCTCTTATTTGTAATATAAAAAATAATCTTTATACAATGATTTTTAATACTAAAACTAAATTTAATACACATCAAAAACTTACCCAATCCAAAAATTAACCTCTCTTACCTTAGTATCTTAATATGAACATTTGACTAAAAAATGTGAATTCTCATTCCCAAAAATGTAAATTCTCATCCCATATGTTATAATCATCGTCATCATCATGCCTTCTTTGAATTCAACCTTTCTTACTACCTATAATGACATATTTTGCCTCTCCTTATTCTTACCATATGTTATCTTCATCATCATGTCTTCTTTGAATTCAACCTTTCTTACTACCTATAGTGATATATTTTGTCTCTCCTTATCCTTACCATATGAAGTGACATATTTTACCTCTCCTTATCCTTACCATATTAAGTGACATATTTGTTTCTTTTATAATTAGTCTCTACCAAAGACTAAGACTATAGTGATCCGATGGACTTTCAATTATTTTTCATGTAGGACTATAGTGATCGACTTTCAATCACTTTTTCTATGGAGTTTCAATTACTTTTCCTTATGGTTGACTTTTAGTTATTTTTTTTTCACTAAAAATATTTTTATTCTTCTCAAAGTTGTAATTAAGAAAAGTAAAATAATTATTATTTTGTTATATTTTAATTTTTTTATTTAAAAAGATATTGGCTAATAATTTGAAACTCTTATTGCACAGTTGTTTTTTTCAATTCTAAGTTTTGAATATATTATATCTTCATATATTTATTATGTCTTCATGTCTTCATGTTTTTAGGTATTTAAATAAGCTTTAACATTTTTTTTCAATCTTATATAACCTATGTTTATTGAAACATTTTATAGAGCTATTAAATTCATGTATGTTGAGTGAATATATGTGGATTGTTTTGTTGTATTAACACATGTGGAATGTGACTTTTAATGAATAAATCATTTCACAGTTGATTTGTCACATTCCCTTTGCTTTCCTCAACCCTATCCTCACACCCTCACCACCTCATTTTAACCTTCTCACAACTATTCTTAAATTACCTGTTAGTCATTAGTATTTTTACAATGTACCTAACTAGAACCATATACAACTACAACATGACTAGTGGTCCTACTTATCCTCATAGCCTCACCACCTCATTTTAGTCTTGTCACAACTATTCTTAAATCATGTGTTAGTCATTGGTATATTTACAATGTACCGAATTAGAACCATATACAGCTACAACAAGACTAGTTTCCCTTTGCTTTCCTCAACCCTATCCTCACACCCTCACCACCTCATTTTAACCTTCTCACAACTATTCTTAAATTACCTGTTAGTCATTAGTATTTTTACAATGTACCTAACTAGAACCATATACAACTACAACAGGACTAGTGGTCCTACTTATCCTCATAGCCTCACCACCTCATTTTAGTCTTGTCACAACTATTCTTAAATCATCTGTTAGTCATTGGTATATTTACAATGTACCGAATTAGAACCATATACAGCTACAACAAGACTAGTGGTCCTACAATTATAGACTAGCTTGTCTTACTTGTGAATTAAATAATTATACTAGTGTGTGCCAAGACTTCTTATCTTCTTTCTCCAATTTGACCAAGACATGTCCAACTAACTCTCATTCAATCGATGAATCAATGAAAAATAGAAATGATAAAGAAAGCAAGATCAAAATGACTTCTCAATTGATTCGGAACATATGCTATGCCTCTTCTCCGAATCCCAAAGCCAACCCCTCCTTATTCATCGAAGGCGTGGCAGATGCGGGCATAAAAAGCTGGGTTTATCCCATTTCATCCGACGATCAAAAGACGTTGGAGTTGGGTTTGCTCCTCCCCCAGATAGCTTCTCTGAACTGGCTAGGTGGATGTGATAAAAGGGTTCAACTCTCGAAAATCTTTCATTTATTCGATTCTTTGAACTTCAACAAACATTGATCACACCTAAACAACATTTCGATTTATGATTCAATTATATTACATAGCTTTTAAAAAAAATTCGATAATAGGATCTGAAACTAAAATCCACTATAATGCAAGGATATATGACCATTTTCAATCCATATATTCCTTATACAAAGGCTGATTAGCAAATTCAAGAAGCTCAAAAGGTACATTGATACTTTTCTATGTAATATTTTTTACAATTATGTAATAATAATATATTAATGTATTTTTATTTTATTTAATATGTTTTTGCATTATTAATGTATTATTGTAAATGATTTTTTTTTTTTTTAAATAAAAAAGATTGTATTACTTTAGAATGTTATAGTAGCATTATGGGAAAGAGCCAAAAACCTGTTACATGTTTTGTCAAACAGATGGAAACCAAAACAAGTGGTTGAGATATTTCATGTCTAGACAAGAGCTAAAAACCTGCCACATGTTTTGCAAAATAGATGGAAACTAGAATAGGGGGCTGAGAGCCTTGATGTCTAAATAGTCTAAATGATCCATGCATCCATGAACAAAAGAAGCCAAAATTTCTAGAATGGTTTTGACAATTGTAATGCATAATAATAGAAAAATAAACAAAGCAAAATTAGATAGTGGGTGAACCCGTATTTTCATTGTCGCCATGATTTTTCCATGTGGGAGCAAAGACGAATGGATGTGCATAGGTTAGGCATATTCTTTTGTCTCGTGTGCCTAAGAGAGCATAAAAAAACAGGTCCAAGCAATTGCTAAGCATGGTGTGCCTATGAAGTTGGTCTTCCATATCCCGACAGATATCGAAAATGAGGGCCAAGTGATTCAGTGAGAGGTGACAGGTAGAATTCGATCATTGTTCTAGAGCAGTGGAAATAGGAGGTTGCTCTTTAGGAGGGATAATCTCTTCACGATGCACCTCTAGTGGGAATTCTTCTTCAATTATGCAGGTATCCAAACTCAAAGCAACATCAGCTCTAAGGGTGGATCAACCAGGAAGGGAAGGATGGACTTGGGGTTTAGGGACAGTATACATGAGGGAAGCTAGTGGAATTTGAATCGGGACTACATGTATTTATTCTTCAACAATAACCATGGTAGTATCTTCCACCATCCTATTTTGGGCCGAGGAGGGAGGCAACATCACAGAAGAATTGTCGAGATGGACCACATAAGTTGGCAATTGTGGGGAGAGAGGCGTAGCCTTCATTGCCTGGCCACAAAATTGTAGTACTTCATTGCCTGGCCACAAAATTGTAGTAAGCAAGCCCTCTCTTGGGCTTGCCTCTTTCCCAGAGCATGACTAGGTGAGTAATCAGGATGTCTAACAGGAGCAGAGTTTGCAAATAGGGGAGGAAGAAGGTTGGACAAGCACAAGTTGTTCCAAAAACCAAAAGTTGTTCCAAAAACAAATGACAAGAACCATTGCATACCCACTGTAAATGGTGAGGCGCCATAGAAGTTGAATGGACCAAGCTCATGTGCCCTATACCCATCCCGATCTGTCATCGTTGTTGTGAGGGAGTTTCCATTAAACCAGAGCCTATATGCCATCACAATAGTGCCTACGAACAATGAATGTCGTTCATCCTACAAAGTAGTGAGGAGAGAGTCGCCAACTCACTCACCCCATCCAGGGATTTTGTTATTACTTTCTTATTATAAGATGTATTACTTTATTATTATTATTATTTATTTTATTAATGTACTTTGTTATGTACTATTTTATTTATTTCTTGTTAAATTAATTTATAGTTTATAAATAATTGTTATTTAATATTTATTAGATTATTAATAATAAATTATTAATAATTAATAAATATTTATTTGTGATTTATAATTAATTAATTATTACTAATTAAATAAATAATGATTTATTAAGAGTAATAGATAAATTATTAATAATTATTTATAAATAATCACTAAATTACATTTATGAAAAGTAGTTGATATACTATAATCCCCATTAATTTTAAAAGGTTGAAATCCACCTATATCAACCAGTGGTTGTCGCTGATTAATATTATATGTGTCAATGTGATCTCTTCGATATGTATGTGATCTCTTGAATATGTAGTTTCTATGTCTGTATATTATCATCATCTTCTGCCAACTGCAAAATCAAAGTTTTATTGAGAAAGGGAAACAATGTGATAGAGTTGTGTGTCAGTTGCAAGAGCAAAGTTTTTTCGAAAATGGGAAATAATGTGGCAGCGTTCTGTGTGAAATCCTTTATGCGTTTGGGAAAAATGACAGCTACCAAGCAATTCACTTAGGTAATGCTGGGCAGTGAGCCAGACAGAGTCCGCAGTAGGTCGGCTATTGAGAGCAATTTTTTTACTGAGCCGGCCATTGTCGTGAATTGTTAAATAGAAAATTCGTGCAGTTTAACAGCACATTGATGAATGATTGATATGATCAGCACTGAGAAATGCAATCATTGTCTCTTACTGAAGGCCTCATTTGAATGCGACAAGGCATAGGACTCAGGAAGAAACATGAATGGAACGCCAATGCTACAATTACGTAATTACGCGTATATAGTAATGTACGCGTCGTTTTTATATAGTAAGCCCGCTTCATCAGTTATGCCTTGCTCACTATAAAATCAACGAGTATCATCATCAAAATCAGTTCTTCCAGTTAGACTTACTTTCTTTGATCTAGTACCAGTTCTGCCAATTACACCTACTCGCTTTGATCTAAGTTTTATTGAGAATGGAAAATATTGTGACAGCGTACCAGCGTTTCCATTTGTGTGGAATCCTTTAAACGCATTTGGGAAAAGGGACAACTAGCAAGCAATTTAGTTAGGTAATCAGTACTAGGCAATTCACTTAGAAAATTCGGACACTTTAACATCACATGGATGAATGAGTGATATGATCAGTACTGAGCAATGCAGTGACGATCGTAATCTCTTATCGAATGCCTAATTTGAATGAGACAAGGCATAATAATCAGGAAGAAATGCAAAAGATGTAACCTTTAATCCCTCTACCATATAGATTTTAGACTTTAGTGTTCAAAAACCCAGTCTACAGCGATAGTTTCTAAATATTAAAAAGATTTCAAATATTAAAAATAAAAGAAAAAAAAAACTTCATGGTAGAAGCATTAGGTTGCATTAGGTTAAAGGTTCTAAGAAATGATAATTTTTTTGGGGGATATTTATTAGAAAATTTTTAGCGGATATTTATTAGAAATTTGGTTATAAATTGTTGGATTTGTAGATTTGAGTGATTATTTCTGAATAATCTGAATATCCCTGGAGTTTTTCAGCATGCTTTTTTACATTCAAAAATGCATTTTGAATAACAAAAAATAGTGATTAGTGTAAATTTCTATCCTCAAATTTAAACCAAGAAAACTATTTCTTAGAACAACTAACCAATACAATTACAACTCCTCTAAATTTAGTATATAAATCCATTTATTGTTTTTCCTACAATTACACCCGCTCACATTGATCTAATGAACATGGATTGATTGATAGCCTCAACTATAAATTGGGCAGGGTAGAAGTAGGAGCAAGATTATATGTTGAATATATTTTTATGGTAGGGAGTAGCACTGTGCAATAGCAGCAAGAGTATATGATGAATATATTTTTATGGTAGGAAGTCAAATGAGGGAGATCAAGCTTTCAAAGATACGCAAGGACTAGCATATCCACATCACTAGTGCATTGGTGAATGCTGATAGAAATTACTATTACTTAAATGAATGTTTTAGACAAATCACTACAAACTCAAACTTAAATTTAATGTAAAAGTAATAGTAATATACTAATATTGTAAAAGTAATAGTAAATGATAAAAACTATTTAAATATTATATTTGTTTTTATTTAACAACATAATATTTACTAAAAATAAGTGAAAAATTAATAAAATAATTTAAAGTAAAGATATTAATGACATTTTTATTTATTTATGATAACAATACAAAATATTGATATTAATACCATCAATACAAAATATTAATACTAATATCATTCATTTTTTTTTATGGTAACCATACAAAATATTGATACTAGTATCATTAGTATATATGTTGTAAATGATAATGTGGTTTTATATTTCTTTCAGAAATTCCAATGAACCAATTGAGTTTTGTATCTAAAATCATAATATTAAGTTTTGTATGTAAAATTATAATATTGTAATTATGTATATAAAAAAAAACCATATTTTATTTTTAATTACTTTTCACAAAATTTTAGTATTGGTAGAAATCATGAGTAATTAATGTAGAAAAAAAAAAAATTTATTATAAATATTAAGAACTATAAGAGTTAATCATTTTCTTCATCTAATGAATATTTTGTTCATTAATATTAAAATATAAATCATTTTTAAAATTTACCAATACTATTATTAAAATTATACAATATTGTATTTATATTTAGTTAATCAATGTTTTTTAATTAAGTCATATTTTATTCATATTTGTCTAATCAATGTTTTTTAATTAAATTTATTAACTCTAACCTATATTATTTCTATTAATAATATAAATAAAAAATTTATTTAATAAAATCAAGCTTTAAAAATTTGTGTTACTAAATATAAATAATTCACTCCGTCAATTAAACCTCTAACTTAGGACTATAAAGGTAAATATAAGCATTCTCACCAATAGAACATGAAACATAAAGTGCAATATTTAGAAATAAGTTTTATTACCATATATCCATAACAATCAATGTGCACATCAATGTCATTACAATATTGGAATGCATTCCATTCTTTATAAAGGCATATTATCTACTTCATATTAATAAATGGGTTAATCCCATGATACATAGGAAAATTTGAAGACTATTTAATTAATAATATAATATGTATATATAATGTTTTGGTTAATCTTCCTTTCCTAAATTTACATATATAATAAATCCGTTAATCCCCATGATACATAGAAAAATTTAAATGTTATTTTATCAATAATATAATATGTATATATAATTTTTTGGCTAATCTTTTACTATTTTATAAAAACTTGTTTTTTCACTAAATTATAAAATCTTGTAAAATATTGCTAAATCTTCCATAAAACCTTGTAAAGTCATGGCTAATTTTTTGATAAAGTATAAAACCATATGTAATAATAGGAAAATGTATCCATTAAACTGTAATATACTCATTTTACATATTTGTAAAGTCATGGCTAATTTTTTATCCATTAAACTGTAATATACTCATTTTACATATTTGGAAAACAAAAAATAATGTGTTCATCCTTTAGACAATGTTGCATGTATCAGGGGTTGTGATTGGAAAGGTCCTCATTGTACACTCTTGCATATCCCTCTACCAGTTTGGATGAATTTGACCACAAATTTCATTTGTGTTGATATTTTATCTACCACTTCTATTATGGATTATTTATACCAATTCATCGATTATGAAAAAACCCTTCAAGCAAGTTTATCATAGGATATTCTTAAATAGGACCGCACATAATTCTATCCATCAATAAATTCAAAAGCATAAGAATATTGATAGTTCATATTCCATGCATGAATTCCTATCTAATAATCCCTTTGTACCTAGAAAATACTCCTTTATAAGGAAGAGAGGTCACTTTTATCCCTTATATTTTCGTTGGATTATAAAAAAGTTAAGGGACACATAACTTTATAATAAATTTTGGGCATAGATTAAGCCTTAGAAAAATATATAGTATAAGTTAGACTCCCATAATTAAGTATTATCAATAAGAGAAGTAGATTCAGTAATGATTATTATGTCATTTTGTATATCTATACCTAGTAGTAGCATGGAGCACAATCAAAGTCTTATCACCCATTTTAAGGCCATTAAGGGAAGCACATGCAATGTCTGTCACTTGAATCCTACTACATATCGACTCCCAAACTTGAGTTGCATAAAAATAATTAACAATTAAATTAGGTGTAATTTTAAGAACCCCCCTCCCCCCGCCAATTTATATGTATAATAAATGGGCTAATCCCCATGATATATAGGAAAATTCAAAGGCTATTTTATCAATAATATAATATGTATATATAATTTGTTGGCT
>CBVK0103250148.1:0-44681 GCA_900067695.1 Picea abies
TTTTTATGAAAGTTAAATGTTACTTGAAGGTTGTTATGTATGTTAACATTTGGATGAGGTAAGATACATTGTGCTAGAATGGGTTCTTGAAGGCAAGGTGGTATTGAGGTACGTCTAGATGGTTGCAATCTTTAACCATGTCTTGAGTGTAGTTACGTTGTGCAAGATTAATGGTTGAGGGTTTAATAGTTTTATTAGCTAAATTGTTTAATAGTTAAACAGTAAATTGGTTAACATACTCCTTGTACCTTAGTTGAACTGTAATGGTGGTTGGTCATGGTTGTTACACCGCATATGATTTCCTTATAGGAAAACAAGAAATCCTTAGGCTAGTTGCACAATTTAAATTCGATTGATGTCACCTTGTGTCTTGTTGACTTGTGACTGGATGCTTGGGTATAGTCTTCGTGTATTTATTGACAGATAATTTGGTCTCCTAGCACGTGGAATTTTTCTAGGGTTAAAGGTCTAGATGTGTTATATTGCGCCAAGGTTATTGTCACGCCTATCGCCTTGTGATAGCATGATTCCTAATGAGGGGATAATTGCGCGCATGTTTGATAATGTGAATGATAACCTGGCCAGAGTCTTGTGATTCCCAATGTGTGTGTAGTGTTCATTGTTGTATGTTGCCTTGTTTTCATAAGCGGTGTTCCTCGTCCAGTCGTGTTGATTAATTGTTGTCATTGTTACTTTCCTGCTTTAAAAAAAAAATGCACTTGCTTTGCATCGCATGCAGTCGTAACGATGGGGTCGTTACATTTTGTATGAGCATATAAATATTGATATCAACTCATTTTTTTTCAAATTTGAATGCCAGTAGACACGGTATGGCCAAGTTATAGTAGAATTTCATCTACGATCATTTTGCATTTTTAAAGGCCATACAAGAAAATCTAAAGTTGATTTTTGGTGAGCATGTAGATATTAATATCATCTACTTTATGTTAAAATTTGAACACCATTGGATGTCGTATGGCCAAGTTATAGTAGAATTTCATCTACATCCTTTTTTTCACTTTTAAAGGCCATACAAGAAAATCTAAAGTTGATTTTTGGTGAGCAAGTAGATATTGATATCAGCGACTTTATGTTAAAATTTGAATAGCAGTGGAACACCGTATGGAAAAGTTATATTATAATTTAATCTACAACCATTTTTCATTTTTAAGAAACATACAAGAAAATCTAAAGTTGAGTTTTGGTGAGCATGTAGATATTGATATCAACTACTTTTTAAAAAAAATTGAATGCCAACAGAAATTATATGGCCAATTTATAGTCTAGTTTAATCTACATCCATTTTTCAATTTTAAGGGCCATACAGGGAAATCAAGGTGAGCATGTGGGTATATGTACTAGGTAACTCCACTACAAATTTGGTCTTTATTAGACGTCATATAGAATCGTTGCATTAAAAATATGAAACCAGTTTTTAATGCATTTCTATAAACAATTTGCATGCATGAAATTTATCAATGCATTATCATATAAATTTTGTAATTCAATCAATTATAACAACATCCATACATTTAATGAAATCTACATGATTTCAATGGCATGAATTCAAAATAAATAATGCTAACATGCATGTACATTTCATCATGATTGAGATCTTAATCAAAAAGAAAGAAGAATACACTTATCTTTCATAAAATGAGCTCCAAGGCACCTGATTGTGGGTGAACCATTTTCCTCCCAACCATAGGTAAATCCTTTGTGTATTCCACCCATGTGCTAGGCTATGAGACCACCAAGGTGAAGAAGAGTTGTTAAATCTCCCAAATCACTCTTCGCTTTACCAAAGGATTCCAAGCCAACCCATAAAACCAACAAAAGTGTAGAAGTTGAAGAAAGTACTTCCCTACTCGATCTTGGTGTCTAATTCCACATGATAGTGCCTCTTTCATATTTCCATGGATTCTATGATAATTGGGTTGCTCTCTTCTCATCAAGAACTCTATTCTCTCCTCGAGAAGTCAAATTTTTCTCCACTTCCTCTTCCTAATTCGAAATTTGTTTTTTGCATGAATGAAAGAGAGGGAAAAGAAGAGTCTTAATCCAACTCATCCACTTCCTTAATGATAGGGATCAAGGGTCCTAGTTGAACTCTCCTTGATTGCAGGAGTATAGGAATTAGTTGTTTCAATATAGAAGGTAGGTACTTAAGGATAGGAAATAATTACTTAAAGTAATTAATCATTTCACTGGGCTCATAATTGTAATATCATAAATATTAGGATAGATTGTTAATATGACAATCACATGAAAGAGGTTGTAGATAGTCTATAGAAATAACCATGAGACATAAGTTAATTCCCCCCTTAGACCCCATTACCTTTCCTCTCTAGTGGAATCATTTTTGGAAATATTGTTTTCATTGATGTCAAAGACAGGGGGAGACTACAGATGTCCAAGATAAATATTGCAAGATGGAGATTGTTCAACACTCCTATCTCCATCAGTGTTTTTTCCCACTAGTAAGCCTAGGAACCTTTCATTATATTCGCAATGATCATGTTTATATGTCTTTAAAACCACCATGGTAAGTCTACCTCATGGCATGATGAAAAATGTAGTAATGAAAAACATAATTACAATATAAACAAGATCAAGTTCAAAGGTTTGATACTAAGATATTACACACCCCCCCCCTAGAATAGCATTGTCCTTGATATTCTCTTCTTTTTAGCAAGGTTCCATTTCTTCATTCTTTGGCTACTCCTGCGATGTCATTCTCTTCATGGCCACTTCATATCGTTGTTGGTTACCTTGGACAACAATGTCCAATCATTTATTTACTATCTTGGAACACTTCCAAGAACTTCAACATTCTAGCACATGCCTAAAATAATCAACAAATAAAAAAAATGCATGTCATAGCCATTTTAAGAATCAATTATTCCATTCATAGAAATTTCACATTCATAATTGAAACATATATATTCATAACATGAGATTAAATATGCAAATCACCCCAATACTTGTCTATATGAATATGTATCTGCTCCATATGGATTCCATAAACAAGACTCAGCGCATTGTTTTCTCTGACACATCCAATGTATATAATGCACTCATGATATTAACTAGCATGTAACATGAATCTCTCACAATAGATTCATTCAAGTCATCTCTTCCTTGCAGTCACTTGCCCTCCAAGCTCAAGCATCTCTTTATTTGCTAAATAGTGCCTAATATGATCCATCATTTTCCAAGGATTTCTTGCACAAGAAGAGCGTAGAATTATAGGTTCTTACTGCCAAGGTGTCCCACTAGATTTCTCTAATATACATAGCTCGTGGTGATCAAGACATATCATAGGGTTCCAATATCACTACAGTGGCATTCTCTATGTGATTTCTAGCTTCAGAAGCAATCATCTATCTTTCCTAGACAAATCCATCATTTCACATGTATCATATACATACAGTTTACATGAGATATGATCATAATAATTTCAATCAGAAATGTTTGATTTCAAACTTGTTTCATATAGAAATCATATTTCACAAGTATGAGATTATTCTCATAATGTTTGGCTCTTGCATGTGGTAGCACCTAGTCTTTATTATGGACGTACACTTGTTTCTATATCTAAAACAATTATACTTGTAATATTAACTTTCAAAAAAGAAAACAACTATAAGTATTCATGCATATAATCCTTTCATTGCAGTATTTACAACAGCCCTAGAAGTGATCTCAGAATTATAACACAATAATAATTCAATCACTTCTAGTTGTATATCACATGAATTGAAATGAAATTGTCGTTCATTATATATGCATTACAAGCATGCATCCATTCAATGCATCAAGCATATGTACCAACACAATTCATAATTGTAGCATCATTATTTGTATTATTTCATAGTTTATTTATGCATATTTACTAAATGTATCCTCTCATTAAATCAAACTTACCATAGTTCAAGCTCATGTATTTTACCAGGATAGGCTGGAGAACTCAACCAACACCTCTATACATCATCTAGACACTTCCATCTTACTTGTTCGAGCATTTGGATACCTTCTTTATCCACCCAAACACAAAAAGAGGAATATATTCTTTTAGTGTTCTTAAGTGTTGGAAAAATGGTTGCAGTCCAAAACATCGATTACAAGTAGGAAGATGTCGATGCTTGAATCCGTTAGGACTGAAACGACAACGTCACAAGGGTAAAAATCCCCCTGCATTTTTATAGAGGTGGTACTCCTCTTTAAGATTTTCTTGGGACTCTAGATCTTCAGAATATGGGATTTTGCAGGAGTCCATCATGGTAATCAAAGAAATATAAAGATTACAAGAAAAAATAACAAGAATTTATTTTTTTTCTTTTAAAGAAAGTTCCTGAGAAATTACCAGGAACCACAAATTTCATACATTTAAAAGGATAGACAAATTTTTCTCACATACATCATAGTTAAACTAAATATTTCTAATCACATGAAATAAAAAGAAGATGATATGCATACATAAGAGGACTTTAACAAAGTGGACACATGGGTATATCAAATAAAGATAATGATAGATCAACCTCAAATACTTTATACTCAAAACACATAGTTACAAAACACAGTCAAAACTGATCCCGAAATAGCTTTCTTGAAATTTCTAAAAATATATATAGTATGTTACAAAGCCGTTGAAATTTAAAATGTGTTTTTCCTTAGAACTGGGATTGGGGCTCCATTGGACCATAAATCATATATAAACAAGAAATAATCTTGTAGAAGCAGGATGGTGGGCGATAATAGAACAGCAAGACCTAGAAAGAAGACAAGGAGAAGTTATCAAACTTCGGTTAAACCTTTCTAATGAAAGAAAAGGAGTAATTGGATCAAATAATTTATAAAGAAAGAAAGATGTGATCATCAAAAACTTACTATGATGGTCTCTCATATGTTTACTTGATTTTTGTTGTCCTTTTATTGTCTTCATTAACCGTCTCAATTGTTTCTTGGCCCTCGTTGGTCAATTTGTCGATTGTTTTCTTGAACCATTCTTCAATAAAGTTTTTCATTGGTGCGACGTTTATCTCATGTCGTATTTTAATGTTAAATAACTCTCCTTCCAAGTCTCTTAAATCAAGGGAAATACCATGTAATGCTTCCTTAATATCTTGATTCTTCACAGAGTAGTCCACTAGCCAATTTTTTTATGTCATATTCATTATATTTGAGTATACCATAAAACTTTTCAACTGATAACCCTTTAAAAATATCAACTTGTTCATCAAACTGTTGTTTTGTTAGGAACATTGAGTTGAGATTTAATTCGAGGTCTTGTAATTCGTTAGTACTTCCTACTAAGTCTATCTCTATGAGCCTCTTGAATAGGTCTTCCCTTTTGTAATGTGATAATTGGGAGGAGATTTCAATGGAAATCAATTTTCCCCAGTCAAAAATAGCTTGCTCTTTTACTATAAAATATAAAATATAAAGAATCATGCAATAAATGGTGGCAGTTCTTTCCTGACCTATCAACCTGGTAAACAACCAAGTGATTTCCCGAAATGGATTTTTAAAAGAGTCAACTCGAATCATGGTTATGTATTATGGAACAACCGTGGGATTCTCCAAGAACTAGGGCAAGAGATTCATGCCATTTTTATGTTTTTTTTCAGAAAATCTCTCCAATCCTCCCCTTTGAAGGTAAGTGTTGCCTCAAGGAGCTTCAACATATTACGAAACACTTGCAATGAAAGAGATATGGGGGAGTGATATTGAAGTTTTATAATTCAGGGAATTGATATGTACTTCTCAATGCATCATGCAACCATTTATTTTCAGTCAAATACCTTAGGGACAAACCCCGCGCGAGAGATTTTGAATGTCCAAATTACGCCTTTCTGTGCAGGAGAAGATGAGTAATATGAATATGATCTAGACCACTGAAATTTTTGGTCTTCACGACCAAAAATATTCAAAGTATCACCACAGAATTGTTGTCTAGATGTTGTTGTCATAGGTTGATGAGAGTGTTCTTTCAACTGGATAATAACTTGAAATGAATCCTTTTGGAGATATAACAATAATATAACCCTTGGAAAATCATTATTTAATGAAATTTAATGAAAAATCTCCTCGATCCCTTTGGTTATTAATGAGGATCTTTATCGATCCTACATGATCAATTATTAGCATTAAACCATACTAAATGCATATTCAGAAAAGCACGAAGATGGAGGGGACAAAAAAGAGAAATTTGAATTTGGGGCCTTTTGTGAACCTGCCAACTCGGGAACCCGCGAACCCGCTATTGTGAATGATCGAAAATAGGCTAAGTGTTTCACAATGGTCGGTTGGACTTGTATATAGGAGAAATTAGATACTTCGTAGATTGGTATCTGCGACAAGTCTGATGGTCATAATGTAGATCACGGGCCTTCGGGTGAGAAATGGAGATCGTGGAACTTGGAAGATGAAATCTTGAACCCGTGAACCCGCTATTGCAAAAATGGTTAAGTACATTATAACAAGGTGGTCAGTTGGAATCATGATATGGGAACATGGATGGAGGTGAAGACCTACGATTCCACTAACCCGTGAACCCTCTAATGTTTTTTGAAATACAACTAAGTATGGTAACTAGAAAGGGAAAACATAAGGGAGAAAATAAAATGGGAATGAGGGTAGGTATAGAAGAGGGAAAATAAATGGAAAAAATAAGATGGGAAAATAGAAAAGGGAGGGAAATTTCAGAAGAGAGAATTGATCTCAACAACTACCCTGTCATATGATTTTAATAGGTCCACTTTAGCCACCATTGATATTTTGTTTTATACTTTGATTGAGTGGATTCCTCCTTGAGCGATCTCTAATGCCTCATTAATTTTCCTTCCCTCTAAGAATAAAAAAATTTCATTAGAAATTTTCCTTAATAGATCCCTTTTTAGTCTTCTTGCAATTACCTTTGAGATGATTTTGTAAATACAAATGCATAAAGAAACTAGCCTGAATTTTACAGAATATGTTGGGTTATCATCCTTGGTAATCATTGCAATAATATTTGTGTTGAAGTCTCCAAGTGTTTTTCCTATTGTTTTTGTGGCCTCAACCACTCTTCTTAAATATTCTTCTATAAAATAATAACACCCTAGAAATAATTCCATAGGAAGACTATCTATCCCTAGGATTTTTTTCTTTTGGAAACTCCGTAGAATCAAATGCAATTATTATTTCCCAACTTCCTCCATCAAATCTTGATTTTCCTCAAGATCGACAAAATTTGGAAAAAAAAAATGAAAGTTTTATTACCCTTGCTATTGTGGATCTAGAGTCCTCTATGAAGAGGGATGTGAAGTAATTTACTCCTTCTACAACAATATCCTTAATTTTTTTACCCATGTTCTATATTCCTTTTCAATTTTCCATACAAAATTTAAAGTTCTTCCTGCAATTTGCATATTTATGAAAAAAAATAAAAAATCATCAGCTACCTCAAGCCATAAAGCTCTTTTTTTTATCCTTCATTCTTTCTCTTTTTCCAATATGATTTTCCTCTTTTTGTCTTCAAGTAATTTTACTTTTGATTTATGTTCCTCTATCAAATAACCAAAACCCTCACTAGTGTAGCATAATGAAAATACTTTCTCCGCGTCCTTAAGAGTTTTATCGTCCTTATGTTTTTTGTCTTTTTCTCATTGCATAACTACCTTTTTTTTCTTTTTTTATATTTCAATGAAACTTTATGGGAGAAAATTCTCTTAAGTCTCCATCATAAGGCTCCCATACCTATTTAATATTGTTTATAAACTCCTCCTCCTTCATACATTCTAGGATCGAATTGAATGGATTGACATGTTTCTCTTGGATGGAGGCTACTTCTAGTATGACTGGATTATGGTCAGAACAACCCCCTCCCCCCAAAAGGAAAACTAATATTTAATTTGAATTACTTTATCCAAGAATGCTTTTTGTTCAGATCCATTTTGGATCAAAGGCAACTTGGAAGAGAGCATGGGGAGTACGTGGAGGTTTGGTAAAGGATGACACAATTGTAAAAGGAACATGTGAACATTTTTAAAATTGGCAATGACTATATGTTCCTGTTACAACAATTTTGAGAAGAACTTCATGCACCCACCCATATATAAAATACAAATGTCTTTTTTTATATGACACCAATATCTACAAGATAAAAAAATATAATTTTAATATTTTAAGGCCCTCACATCGTAAATTAACAAGTGACACCATAAGTTCAAGACTTTGCAAATATAATTTTAATTTTAAAAAGTTAATTTTTTTTTTTTTTTTCAAAAATTACCATAGACTAGTACAAACTATGATGTACACATATGCAATTATTTTTAAAAAGATTGTATCATTTATGTACTAAATTACTATTCTTAACATTAACATATGCATTATATTTTGAAAAAAAATTAACATGCCACTATTAAAAAAAATTGAAATTACATAATTATACAAATATTATATATATATATATATATATATATATATATATATATATAAATGAGAAATTTTTAGGTGAAGAAACCTTTCAAATGTTTCCCATTGATATGCAACATTAATCTTTTACCCTTCATGTATTTGAGCATATAGGAATTAAAACCTAGGATCTTTTTGATAATGTATGGCCCAATACAGAGTGATTTAAACTTTGTATGCATCAATGGTTTCTCCTTGGCTTTGTTCCAGAGTAACACCAATTCTCCCTTCTGAAAATTCTTTATAGTTGCATTATGGTCAAAATATATTTTGATACTTTGTTGTCTCTGAGAAGTTCTATTTAGGGATTTACTTTGTTCTTCCTCCGATTTCAACAACTGGTTGATCCTCCTTTGGATAGGATAATTGTCTTCTGCATATTTTGTATTAACCACAAAATTCAAAGCATTGAGTTCGAGGCTAATGGGAATTTTTTCTTCTTTCCCATAAACCAATGTATACAGAGACATCCCAATGTTGTCTTTTGGAGTCATTCTTCTTTCCCACAACACATCAGTCAACTTTAAATGCCAATTATGTTGGTTCTTGTCAATGGTTTTCCTCAATATTTGAATGAGTGTCTTATTTGTGGATTATACAAGACCATTTCCCTGTGGATAATAGTTTGATGATTTCCCCATAATAATTCCATATTTTCCATGTTGGATAATTCTATAAATTTTGAACCAATGAAAATCAAACCATTATCAGTGATAAATTTTTCTGGGATGCGGAATCTTGAGAAAATATTATCTTTGAGGAACTTAATTAACTCTTTAGAATCAACTTTTTTTAATGCCATTGCCTCTAGCCACTTTGTAAAATAATCTGTAGAGGTGAAAATATACGTATGTCCCTTGCTTGACTTTGGATTTATTGGTCTGGAGACATCAAGTCCCCATTGGTAGAATGG
The DNA here is from genome assembly GCA_900067695.1 of Picea abies. NCBI lineage: Eukaryota > Viridiplantae > Streptophyta > Pinopsida > Pinales > Pinaceae > Picea > Picea abies. The sequence continues at coordinate 9,374 of CBVK0103250148.1, forward strand.
TTGTTCTACAGTTATAGTATGTAATGGCATCACAGATATATTCATTTTCCTTGAAAATTGTTTCCAAGATACACACTTCCTTATTGTGGCATATGAGTCTCTAAAAATCGATGGCCAATAAAATCCATCTCTTATTATCTTATGGGAAGTGGTCGTAGGTGAAAAAGTTCCACCACATATTCCTTCATGGAATTCCCTCATTAGTTATTGGGCCTTGTTTTCATTAACACATCTCAGTAATATACCATCATAGTTCCTTCTAAACAGTATATCAACAATCAACACATATTGATCTGACTTCATCTTCAATGTTCCCTTCTCTTTAGGGTTCATGCTGACTGGGAATTGCCCAGACCTCAAGTAGAATACAATGTATCCACACCATTATGAATCATCCAATGGTTATCCTACTGAAATTAAAATCATTCCATCCAAAGAATCACTATTCATGATGATTTTACATAAACCTTGTCCTTTGATAGCCTTTAGAGGTTAAATTTCAATATCATGTTCTTGGATCTTCGCCAGCCACTTAGCTCATTTTCCTTCTCTCAATTGTTGATTCAAAAGTATCTTCACTGGTGAGGATGGAACATAAGAAATGGAATAAGAATTTAGTATGTACTTCCGAAAGTGCAACACCTCTTTCACAAGATCCATGGATTTCTTTTCCAGTTCTGAATACCTCAATTCATAATCATGAAGGGTTTTTCTCATGAAACTAATTGGGAGTCTTTCCTTCTTGATTTTATACCTCTGGGTGACTTGATTAATTACCAACTCAGAGTTGCAAGTCACAATTAGATGTTCTATCTTCATTTCTTATGCAAGAATCATTCCCTGAATCAAAGCTTCATATTCTTCCTAATTATTAGTACATGAAAATTCAATTATGATAGCATGTGGATGAATAATATTATCTGGACTTACAAGGACAACTCCAAATCCACTTCTGGAGCTTAAACAAGCTCCATCAAATGACATCCTCCAATAACCTTCAAATTGATTCTCTTGGTTCTCCGTTTTTTGAATTTTCTCCAGGATTTCAATGTGCTCCATGTCTAGGATAGCATAATTTCCAATCCCAGCATCTATATAATATTCCATTAATTCATTATCCTTCTTTTTGAAAGAGAAGGGTTTCTTGGGTTCACGGAGCACCTTAATCATTGTTCCTTCTTTGTCTGGCAACATCATGCAACTTCCATCGGTCATTATGTATCCCCCGATCATGGATGACCAATCTATTCCCAAAAAAAAATCCATATTCCAAAGGAAGGTCTACCACAATGATATTGAAAATTGTGATAATATGGGGAGCCGACGTGATCCAAGCATAAAAGTCCTTGATTTCTCCATAATATGGCACTTTTCTAGAATCAATTGCATATATACTTTCACCAGTCTCGTAATATTTAGTACAGTTCATTCCTAATGCCTCCATGACCTCCAGTGGAATATTATTATTGGTCGTGCCCGTATCAACTAAACAATTATGAAGTGAAACATCATGATTTTCAATTGAAATATAAAATAGATGAATTTTACCTATCAACTTGGTGGTTGATTTTTTCTGGCTTTGTTTTGGACTTGTAACAATAGTTTCTACTTTTTCAGACGAATCATCCAACAATCTCAAAATGTTTTCCCTTTGTTTGAGAATATTCACCACTTCTATAAAAGGAAGAGTTATCCTTGATTTACTTAAGTCATCTACAACATTGTATGTCATTTGAGTGGAGTTTGGCATCGAGTGTTGCTACTTCCAACATTGTCCACCATTTTCTCATTTTTTTTTTCTTTATCTTTTTGGTTTTCCTTTTCAAAATCATTTTTTCTCCTGGATCTACTTACAAATCCTCTTTTATGGGTGACGTTTTCTTGCGAGTTGGGGTCGTTGTCACCTTCTTCAAATATATACATGGAAGTCTCACATACGTCCATCTGTACAGTTTCATAACTTTCATCAAGTGGATAATAGTTCTCTTGCTCAACCATTTACTCATCACATACATCATCCAGAATAGTTGCATTAGGGGTTGGCTACCTAGGAACCCTTGGTATTTGCGAATTATATTCCATGTTTTCAAACCTCACTCTATTTTCTTGGGGAGGGTTCCTTCTTTTCTCTGGGACCGACATTCTCGGATTTGCCACATAATTATCCCTCCTTCTTAGTTTGGTTATCTCGGTCTGCATTTGCTTGATAGTTCTATTCATTTGTGAAATTTCAATTTTTTGCTTGGTTTCTTATGCCTCAACAGGGTCTACCTTCACATTAAGTATGGTTCCTTTGCAAAATCATCCTCCAATTGTTTGATTTTGGGTTAGTCGTGGCTTGAATTATTCATTATTTGTTGAACTAGAGGCTCCTTGATTATCAATAATTAATCCTCTGAGCTTCCTTTGTAATTTTCCTAGTATGATGTCGAGGTTGGCACCTGTTTCAATCATAATTTCTCCCATATCAGTGACTTTTGTCATTACTTCCTCCAAGGTATCCATTTGGGATGTTTTGATATCATATTTCACGTTTGGGGGAATCACATTCTTATAACAACCGAGTATGATTGGGTCATTAGGAATTTTATCTTCTGGAATCTTACTCAAGGTTTTATTAAACCTGAGATTAAAATCTCGCATTCTTTCATTCTTCCTCAAACCAATTTGGGTGAAATCGGTGAGAAGGGTATGATAATCAATTGGAGGGGAGAACATAGTCAGGAACATGGCTTCAAGGTCATTAAACCAATTAATTGATCTATTGGGTAATGTCATATACCATTCATACGCTCTTCCCGATAAGGTGTGAAGAAATAACATTACCATTACATCGTCATACTCAACACGATGAAAATCACAAACATCAAGAGATAAGTGGAGGTGTCTCTTTGCATCAATTGTTCTGTCTCCAAAAAATTGTTTCAAGTTACCCTTAGGGAGAATAGGGAGATCATGTTGCTCACCTAGAATATTTAAAGGGGAATCTCTTATTCTTATTCGATTTTCTTGATTTCTTGTAGCACCACTTCCACCTCCTTGTCTCTCTTCATGAGGTTCTTCTCGTGGTTGTTCATTTCTTTCTACCATATCCGGGGATTTTCCAGGAATATGATTTTCACTTCTTACAATACAGATTTTCTTTCTTTTACTTCTGTAATGGGTCCCTTGTATCCTTCCAGCTTCAATCATGACCTTGTCCTTGTGTTGATCTAGCTATACTTTGGTTTCTTTGGTCTTTTCGCTCGTCTCTCCTCTGTCTCTGGAGGATTTCTCTTTCTTCTTCTCGGGATAAGACCTGTCATGACCTTTCTAATTCTTCTCGGGTCTCGGTTGTCATTATTACTAGATTGTATAGCTAATGTAATATGCTTCATTGATTGTTCAATCCAATTTCCAGGTGTCGCTAATCAACCTGGGGAAAAGCCATATGCTTTTCAAAAAATGCTAGTCCAGATTCCAAATTTTAGTTCATTCCCCAGTATGGTCACCAAAAATGTTGACGCTTGAATCTATTATGACCGAAACAGCAGCCTCACGAGGATAAAAATCCCCCTGTGTTTTAATAGAGGTGGTACTCCTATTTAATATTTTTTGGGGACTCTAGATCTTCAGAATATGGGATTTTGCAGGAGTTTGTTGTGGTAATCAAAGAAATATAAAAATTACAATAAAAAATAACAAGAAATAAAAAAAATTCTTTTCTTTTAAAGAAAGTTCCTAATAAATTACCAAGAACCAAACATTTCATACATTTAAAAAGATAGAGAAAATTTCCTCACATCCATCATAGTTAAACTAAATATTTTTTATCACATAAAATAAAAAGAATATGATCTACATGTATAAGAGAACTTTAATAGAGTGGACACATGGATAGCTCAAATAAATATGATGATAGATCAATCTCAAATACTTTATACTCAAAACTTAGAGTTATAAATCACGGTCAAAACTGATCCTGAAATAGCTCTCTTGAAATTTCTGAAAAAATATATAGTTTGTTACAAAGTCATTGAAATTTAAAATGTGTTTGTCCTTAGGAGTGGGATTGGAGCTCTCGCGGACCATAAAGCAAATATAAACAAGAAATAATCTTGTAGAAGGAGGATGGTGGGCTATAGTAGAACAGCAAGAGATGGAAAGAAGACAAGGAGAATTTATCAGACTTCAGTTAAACCTTTCTAGTGAAAGAAGCGGATTAACTGGATGAAAGAACTAATAAAGAAAGAAAGATTTGATCAGCATAAACTTACTATGATGGTCTCTCGTATGTTTACTTGCTTTTTGTTATCCTTTTATTGTCTTCATTAACCGTCTCAATTTTTTCTTGCCCCTCATTGGTCAATTTGTCAATTTCTCTCTTGAACCATTCTTCAATATAGTTTTTCATTGGTGTGACGTTTATCTCATGTCGTATTTTAATGTTAAATAAATCACCTTCCAAGTCTCTTAAATCAAGGGAAATACCATGTAATTCTTCCTCAATATCTTGATTCTTCATGGAGTAGTACACTAGCCAATTTTCTCTGTCGTCTTCATTATATTTGAGTATACCATAAAACTTTTCAACTGATAACCCTTTAAAAATCTCAACTTGTTCGTCAAATTATTGCTTTGTTAGGAACATTGAGTTGAGAATTAATTTAGGGTCTTGTACTTTGTTAGTACTTCCTACTAGGTCTATCTCAGTGAGCCTATTGAACAGTTCTTCCCTTTTGTAATGTGATAATTGGGAGGATATTTCAATGGAAATCAATTTTCCCCGGTCGAAAATATCTTTCTCTTTAACTATAAAATATAAAATATAAAGAATCATACGAGAAATGGTGGGAGTTCTTTCCTGACCTTTCAGCCTGGTAAACAACCAAGCGACTTCCCGAAATGGGTTTTTAAAAGGTTGGCCTGAATCCTGGTTATGTCTTCTGGAACAGCCGTGGGATTCTCCAAGAACTCAGGCAAGAGATCCAAGCCATTGTCATGTTTTTTTAGAAAATCTTTGCCATCCTCCCCTTTGAAGGTAAGTGTTGGCTCAGGGAGCTTCAACATCTTACGAAACACTTGCGGTGAAAGAGAGATGGAGGAGTGATCTTGGAGTTGTATAATTCGTTGAATCGGTATGTACTTCTCAATGCACCATGCAACCAGTTATTTGTAGTCGAATACCTCAGGGACACACCCTACATGAGAAAAATTTTAAGCCTAGATTATGTATTTTTGTGCAGGAGGAAACGAGTAATACGAATATGCTTTGTACCACTGAAATTTTTGGTCTTCACGACCAAAAATATTCAAAGTATCACCACATAACTGTTGTCTAGCTATTGTTTCCATAGGTTAACGAGAGTGTTCTTTCAACTAGATAATAACTTGAAATGAATCCTTTTGGATATATAACAATAATATAACCCTTGGCAAATCGTGCTTTAATGCAATTTAATTAAAAATCTTCTCGATCCCTTTTCTTATTAATGATGATCTTTACGGAGCCTGCATGATCAGTTATTAGCATTAAACCATACTAAATTCATATTGGGAAAAGCATGAAGATGGCGGGGAAAAACAAGAGTAATTTGAATTTGGGGCCTTTTGGTGAACCTGCCAACCCGGGAACCTGCGAACCCGCAGTTACGAATGATCAAAAATAGGCTAAGTGTTGTACAATGGTCAGTCGGACTTGAATATAGGAGAAATGGAAAACTTAGGGGCTCGATGCCCACGACAAGTCTGGCATTCATAATGTAGATCATGGGCCTTTGGGTGTGAAATGGATATTGCAGAACTTGGAAGATGAAAGCTTGAACCCGTGAACACACAGTTGCAAAAATGGTTAAGTATATTATAACAAGGTGGTCAGTCGGACTCAAGATATAGGAACATGGATGGAGGTGAAGACCTATGAGTCCGCCAACCCACGAACCCGTCAATTTTTGAAATGTGACTAAGTATAGTAACTAGAAAGGGAAAAGATAAGGTAGAAAATAAAAAGGGAATGAGGGTAGGTATAGAAGAGGAAAAAGAAGTTGGGAAAATAGAAAAGGGAGGGAAATTTGGGAAGCAGGAACTGATCTCAACAGAATACCATTGGATACTTGTGCATTTCTATAGACATTTTCAATTCTTACACACTATGGTCTCAAACATGGTTGTCTCACATGGCATTCAATTTCACATGGTATACAAATTCATAACATGAGTGTAATTATGCATTCACTCTAGTTATTATTATTAACCAACTCAATCATGACACACTAACTCATGAATGCATCACAAAGATTCTAACAGTCTTTACATATTAAAATATTCATTCATTTGTCATACCCCACTTGGATATCAATAACATACATGCATTCAAACATGATTATAAACATATCAATGAATATATCAAGTATCACTGGAGGAATTCTTACCCAATTCCTTTCAAGTCACATGTTATATTGGCATGACTAATTTTCATACTTGCATAGTTGGCATCAACATTTATGATGTTATTTGATGAACTAATGCCTCATGTGAACTCACATGATCCCTTCATCAACCTATTAACAAGCATCCTCTTATTCTTATCCTTTTCACGAGGTTTTATGTCATAGGTAGCTACATTATCAACATCTTCAATCATTCCTATACATACAACAATCAACAATCACATCAGTTATCATGCCATACCCATTACATGTGTCATAACACTCTTTATCAATAAACATCATATATGCTCCAACATATCTATATGCACTCTACCACATGCTATCTCTCAATGTGTCTATTAGTGAAAATGTATTCCAAATATTTTACTCTCTTGTATTTCTTAACATTCTCATGCCTTATTTATTCACACATAGCAACTTTCTCAATCTATAGAAATATAATAGAACAATAAGAGAGGATTCAAGGATTCTCCCTTCCAATTCCTCTCCACATAGCATGAAATTCCACAACATAGATGATCAAATCCATGGTATTTATTCCATTCACATAATAAATAATTAGTTGTGATATTCACATTCAAGTACCAATACTTAGTTCATGCACCTAAGCTATACTTCCTACTTCAAAAGCATACAATTATACTCTAGAAACAAAGTATAGTTTAAGGTGAGAAAAAGAAACTTCCTCATTCCATGTTTGCATTGTTCGCCATGTCTTATGTACTGTTGAAATCCAATTATTGGTACATTTGCAACTTCCTATTATGTTTTTCACTTTATTTTCCTCCCATGGTAGTCAATATTCAAGCATGATATAATCCAGCCTTCAATGACCCATTTTCTAGTATGCATGGCATCATGCTCTGCAACCCTCAATAATTGGTTGCCTTCCTTTATGCAATCCACATATCAAAACAAGAAAGACAACTCTTAAAGTTCAATTATAATGAAGTATACTCAACATATAAATCATATGTAAATCAAATTTATTGAAATATTCACCATCAAGTAAATTCAAATTAATTGGAATCAATCAAATTCAAATTTGATTATTTCTCATAAAAATCATATTAAAATCTGATCAACCATTATTAGAATGATAACATATCATGTCCTTTTAAACAAATGAATGTTTCTTCATTTACATGTTCACACAATGTGTTATGGGTGCATTGTAGGTACTGTAAAAAAAATACCCCCTATATGTACTCACCAAAACAGAGCTTTCTGGTCTAAGTCTATTCAATAGTGGTAGCAATATTAAAACATTTTCCACAATAAAAAGCATTTACAAAATCTTTTCTTCTAAATGTAATGAAATAGTTTAGAATCATCTCGATAAGAAACCACATACATCAATTCTTTCCTAACTAAAGTTTGTACCAACTTTCTCAATTAAAGGTATAATGGCATAATATCTTTCAAAGTGGTGGTACTCTTGTACCTTTCAATAAAAGCATGATTAGCCATGGTAATTTCTATTCAATAATTAAACATTATCAAAACAAACCAATTCGCATATTAATTTCCTATCTCAAGTGGAGTATTAATCAATAATGACACATTAAATAGTTCTTCCCATCCAATGTCTTTATTAGTATATCTACATCATCCTTGTAATGATTTAGAAAAAATTCATACTAAATTCAACTCATACTAATTAGGACCAGTATGTTGTATGAGAGTTCACAAACATTCACACAATAAGTTATAAATACATATTTAAAGTATGTTTCTCTCTTCCAAATGAAAGCTAGCAACAAGAGAAAATATGTCATATCCCATGTCATACATAACACTCTTGTTAAATTTCTATATGATCTTTGCATACTAACATTCATAGTACACAACATAGCATAACCTTCAAGATGAAGACAATTAGGTAACAGTTCCATTACCCAAAACATAGCAAGTACAATTTTTTGTTCCACGGTCAAACCCATCCATACATTCATATCAATAGACATGTATTCAAGTTAAGAGACCTATATAGTCCTCTTTGTGAATAATAACTTCACTCTGTAGAGTTATAAGCATAAGAAAACTACACATTCATATGCATACATTATCCTCAAGGGTGTTACCACTAAGTCTCATTAGCAATGCCAATATACCACCAAATATTACTATTTTAACATCAGTTAAATTCTTTCATAATAGTCATAAGACAAATTCATCGTAGCAGTCATCTACAACACCATGGATGAAAGATATATTCACTTTTAAGGAAGACAATCCTAAGGAATAAGTTAATACCTTTAAACCCATGCACTGAACACCATATACATTGAAAAAAAAAATATCATCAATAAATAAGGCACTTATCCTCCTAAGTGAACAACCAATTACTCATGCCAAAATACCCAGCAATCAATAATGCACAACATTCATATGGTAAATGTATTATCGGTGTATAACAATAGGTTTGCAAATATTTCTATGCATATTGTGCATAAGTCAAATCATATACATGCAATTTACATTCGTATATTTTCATATATTCACTCTAGCATTTATATGAGTGTGATGAATAAAATGCCACTAAATGTCAAGTGCATGCAGTGTTTGTATATATATATATATATATATATATATATATATTGTTGATTGATTAATTGGGTTGGTTGTCATTGATGTCAACCCTTGAAGAAATTACGGTAGCGAATTCTGGTAGCACAAAGGTTTGGGTAATGGACCCAAGTTTGTTTGATGTATAATGGTATGAGTTTTGATATATTTGTAGGTAAGAATATTCTATATGGATAGTACATGTCATGCCATTTCAGGTGGTATGTGGAACGTCACATAACTCCTCACAGTTTGAGAGTTATGGCCTTATGAAGTTGGAGGACCCTCATATGTTAGCTTGAAGCCCCAAAAGGTCAAAGAATTCAAAGTGCTTGCAAAGAAGAAATTGTTTAAATATAAAGTGAAGTGACAAAGTCAAAGAGGATTATTTAAATAATACAGTGAAGTGACAAAGTCAAAGAGGATTATTTGAATAATAAAGTGAAGTGACAAAGTCAAGGAGGATTATTTAAATAATAAAGAAAATGGAGAACTTTATAATTATGGAAAGTGGTTATAAGAAGTTTAAACCTAAAATGAGGAAAATGGGTCAAGTAGTCAAGTGACTATTGGATATATGGACAAGTGGAAAATTTATTAGCCTATGTCTTACCTTTACCAATCACTAAGTCTAAATTGTCACCTATATTTGTATTATTCATTTAGGATATTAGTAATATATCCTCAAGTTATTCATTTAGGATATTAGTAATATATCCTCAAGTGATGACTAATGATTTAGTTAAGATTGCCTAGCCTAGTCATCATGCATGATTTTAGGATCTAGAGCAAATCTCTCGATGAGGTGGCATCACCCATTGTACTATAAATATGTAACATTGGAGTGAATAATTAAGTGTTGGCTAGTGAGCATTTTCCGCCATGTTGTTATTCTTGTTTATGTTTTATCAATTGGTATCAAAGCACTTATGGTCTTAAGGGCCTGATGTATCCATGGGAGTTGAAGTGTGCGCTGAAATGAAGTATCTACACCAACAAAATTGCAGATCTAAATCCACTTGAAGGTGCAATGTAAAAGTCAAGATCTAATCTGCACTAGCGATCCTTAGTCTTAAAGCAATGAAGCCGACATAAATTTGTTGAATGAAATCATTGGAAAATCTGTGGGACCAATTTATTTTTATAATCAAAAGGCGTAAGAGGTGAGTTGGAGTGTGGGCGACCTGGAGATCCGATCATTTTTGAAGATCACTGATGTGGAGTGTGCCTAAATCATTGTTGTTGCTGCAGATTGAAATTCACTCTCTGTCAACGGGATTTTGATGCAGGTTGCACGTTGAATGGCTCTGGTGAAAGCTATGGATAAACATCATATATTTTTGGTCTTTCCAAGCAAATTTATGAACAGATCGGATCTGCATCAATAACTCTGGTTTAAAGTTTCTCTGCGGATCAGAACATACACTTGTTGCCAATTAGTAATAAATTGTTGCTCAAAATCGATGCCTGAAATCCAATTTATTACATTCGCTGTTGAATTATGCAAAGACAGATAACTTTCCCGTGAGCCTAAAGTGGCCCAGATCGAAGGAAGAAGAAATTTTCATTTGAGAGGAAACATCAAGATCCTGTCAACCTATTTTAGGCTTGACACCACAAGAATCTCGAGAAATATGTTCCAGTTGGGCCCGCCTATGTAAGTTCCTACTGAATTTTATGGAGTTTGTTACCAAGTGAGTGTTGTACAGTCTTCCCAACCTTGGGTCAAGGTTTCGATTCACAGTGTCCACCTCCACGATGTGGGAAATCATGGATCTGTTCTCAGGATACGTGAATTTTCTCTAGTTTGTTGCAGTCACCCGCTCCTAGGGATGTCGATAGACGTGCTCCTGTGTGTATGCCTTCACCATCTTTTTCAGTTGTAGAGGATCATTTCCCCCAATGAAAATAGGCAAAAGGAAAACACATTCAGTGTTCGTCCTTAAACAAGGTGTAAATGTTCGATCAGGGTTTTATTCTTTGGCACAAATCAAAAGCCGATGGAGTAGCTCTAGTGGCACCAAACGATTCAATTTCAAACTCCTGAGGGAAGTATATCTTTCTACTAATCTCTCAAGTGCTTCAAAGTTCACCTCGCTATTCAGGCATGCAAAGTTTAATGAAACAAGCGATGTGCATGAATCTGGAAAACAACTTAGCCAATGGCCAACATGATTATCAATGTCATTCTCCTGCAAATCTAGCTCTATAATATGCCTGCAGTGTGCGGAAATGGTTGCAAGACTGTCTGTGCTGAAGCCGTCGCAACTGGTAAGCACGAGAACCTTGAAATTGGGAAAATAATGTGCGAGGAGCTCAAGGCTCTCGTCAATGACCACCATGTGTTTCAGCCTGAGTTCTTCCAGCCAAGAATAGTCACATCAAGAAGTTGAAGTCTTGTGTTAATGTCGGATAGAGTTGTGTTAATCTCTTGGCGAAGTCACAACAAGGAGTTGAAGTCTATTTTGTCTTAAGTTTCACAGAAAAACAACGCCACTCTTCATGGGAGACAAAGGTAAAGATTTCAAATATCCTTTTACAAAATTTATAGAGAAATGATGGTTTAAGGTGACAGATCTTAAATGGAATAAGAGGAATGTACCAGAATGATGGAGGTTCATTCAGTATTGAATTACCAAAGGAAAACTCTATGTAATTGAAAACAGAGAGATAATGAACTAGAGGTCAGGTTACAAATCCTAATTGCAGTGTTTAGACTGAGATGGTTCCATCCAGCCTTGAATGAATAATGATGGTCCACCTAAGTCAGGTTGAGAGCTTTGAGGGTAAGTCAATTACTTATAAGTTGATCATGTAAGAATCGAATATAAGTTGAATTGTATTGTGAATGATGGGTGCATCATTGTGATTGTAAAGAGGATATCTTAATAAAATCATTTTTTTTGTGGTCACTCTCATCCTAGATCCACCCGAAATTGAATAAGGGGATCTTAGGTGCACCTTGTGCTTGTGTGATGGTGGTTTTCTTATGATTGCTTTATGTGGTGATTTTGTGTCTAGTTTTGACACTTGTAACCAATTGCATAACGCAACACACACAAAGTACTAATTCTAGCAGTTACAATCAAGAGCATATGATTGAGCATTTACAAGTGATCAAATCATATCAGTCAAAGAAATAAAATCAAATTAATCAAAGGAGAAATTAAAATCGTTGTAGCAATGGACACATCAAGCTCCTAATATTCAAGGAATCAAAACGTCATCAATGCAGTCAACTTTGAAGATCACTTTAACTTCAACATCAACTACAAGTAATGTACTTGCAATAGTTATTTTTGTAAGTGTCGAAATAAAGTTGAGTTGAATTGAATATGTCATAAGGTGAATTTTCGGCTGAGCCCGACACCCTAGAGTCATTTTGAGTCATAATTGACAGGTTTGAGTGTTAAAACTCAAATCATTGTAAACATCACACTTTTGGTGCATTTTCGGTGGTAACCAACATCCTCAACTTCCTGGAAGCAAGTTCAAGCAAGGGAAGTACAAGGGAGCGTGAAACAAAATCAAGCGAGTGTGAAGTTCAAGCGAGCGATTCAAGTGAGCGAGTTGCAAATAAAAACCTTCTTCTGTCGAGTCAAATTGTAATCAGGATCTACCTTCACAAGGAGACCTCATTTAGCGTTTTTGAAATGGCTCGAAGTCTCGAATTGTTAGAGTTGTTGAACACTCTAATAAACACAACTGAAGACAACACAGTGACATTGAACAAAGAAACTCTTCATTCAGTGCTAACTTGTTTGCAAGTGACGCAAGCTAAAGTTAAACTTCTTCAATCTCTATCCCAACTATTGAATGATGAGTTGATAGATCTCAAAAATCAACAACTAGTGAATTGTTCCGAACTAGTTTTTGTTCAGAACAACCCTCTCTATATGATAATGATGATGATGATGATGCTTTTGATCAACAGTCGGTGAAGGAAAAACACAGTGATACAACTTCAGAATCAGTTTCAGACTAAGTTGAATCTATTCATGAACCTACAATTCAAGAGTTTTCTTTTGATTTCAATGAAGAAAACCATTCAATGATGCATCAACATGCAGTAAATCCACTTCCACGTATTTCAAAGCAACAGGTTCATAATACTCTTTCCAAGCCCATCATCAGGCCTTGGGAAGAAATCATCTACAACAAGAATAGAACAAGACTTGGATATGACAAGGAAGTTACCTTTCATATTCCTGATTATTCCATACCAATTAAGTTCCAAAGTGTTGGATTCCTTCAAGAAGATTCACTTTCACCTGTTCAAGTTCAGCATCAGAATGATAAGTGCCAACACTGTAATCGAGTTGGTCACAAGGAGAATCAATGTATTGATCTCCATCCTTGCCAGAATTGTGGCAAGCATAACCATTCTTCAGACAGATGTTCAACACTGAAGAAACCTGCAAGATTGAAAATTCACTATGAGTGGATTGATCCTTGGCAGTGGTCATCAACAACCAAGTGATTATATAAGTCTTACCGTAGAATTCAATCTTGAGTAAAGACCAATCTTGTAGCACATAACATTTTTGTACCTCACATAAGTGGTCCCCTTATGGTGTAGCTTTCTAGCATGGACCTCACGGGATGAGATAACATGTGTTTTTTTCTGCATGCCCACTTTGTGTTGTACTCAAATGGAACAAGTATGGTACTCTCTTGAGCCTAGAAGGGGGGAGTACAATGATGTAACTCTCATGCACCTTAAGGGGGGGAATTCAAAATTCCAGTGAAGATGGTTCATGAAACCACTTGTGGTCTCTCCTTTCAGCTGACAAAGGGGGGAATTGAAGATGGAATTGAAGATGGTTTTCAGACAGAAAGTTTCGACAACAATAAGCATCAAGTATGCCAGATGGGCATGAAATTTTCCAAATGGGCAACTGCGGTCTGTAGATGACAGACTTTGGTAGAATTATGGTTCAATAAGTTTAAGTTGAATCATACATAATTGGGATGTTTGATTTTGCTTTTGAGAGCAATGATGTGGATGTTTGGTTCACATAGATGGTCATTCGACCTAGCAGAGGACAAGAGGATCCTTATGCATTGCAACTTGGCATTTGATTGAGTTGTCAGGCATTTTTAGTGATGTGTCACACTAGAAGTTGACTCGCTTCTCTTGGTTCACTCTCATCAGATTGGAGTTTACATTAAGTAAACAATTTGCATGCATCCTGGCTCACATGATTACATAGTGAGATTTTCCAGAGATGGCAGGCTTTGACATGATTATGGTTCAATGACTTGCAATTGAATCATACACATGATACATTGGGATGTTGTTGGACACCTAAAAGTGTCAAGATCGGTTAGTGGTTATCCAAAAACCATCAAATACATGGTATCAATTGGTTAGTGGTCATCACAAACCACAGACTCAGAGAGCCCTTTCAGTGATACACTGATAGTAGAATAGTGATACTACATGTTCACGAATTAGCAGAAGACATTATATTTTTCTAGCTAAAATACTTGGCAATATGATCAAATTGTCAAGCAATCAGGGAATGTTCAGATATTGTCGTTGTTCACTTCCATATCTCATCTCTCTTCCAGTTCATTTCAAATGAACATGTTCAGCATCCAGATTGGCGATTTTTCAGGAAGTTCTTCATTGAGGCTCAACACAGGAGTTTCAGTATGAAGACTTGGAATTGATATCAATTTATGCTTTATTGCTGGTATTATTGATCGGACTTGTGATTGAGGGGGGAATTGTTAGCCTATGTCTTACCTTTATTAATCACTAAGTCTAAATTGTCACCTATATTTGTATTATTCATTTAGGATATTAGTAATATAACTCAAGTGATGACTAATGATTTAGTTAAGATTGCCTAGCCTAGTCATCATGCATGATTTTAGGATCTAGAGAAAATCTCTCTATGAGGTGGCATCACCCATTGTACTATAAATATGTAACATNGTGGCATCACCCATTGTACTATAAATATGTAACATTGGAGTGAATAATTAAGTGTTGGCTAGTGAGCCTTTTCCGCCATGTTGTTATTCTTGTTTATGTTTTATCAAAATTGGGCAAAGTTGGACATAGATGACTACGTGGACAAAGTGGTCTAGATGATGCTTCTAAGGAAGCTACATGAAAGTATAAATAAGAGGTAAGGCTCTCTCATTTGAATCACACTTGATCATATTGAATATCTACAGGTGATTGGGGTAACCAAAGGATATCTAAGCTGAATTTCAGAGGAAAGGTGAAGTAAAGAAGGCCGAAATTCAAGGGAGGATAAATTCTTTTGACGATGCTTTCTAATGTATGTTATTTACAGGTCATCTCACCATTTTCGCAATAAGTTTTTTTCTAGTATGATTCAGACCATGAAATTTGGAGGCCATTGAGGAAACATATCCAGGTATTTGTACAAATTTCATCTTGTGGGTCGTTGTATTTTTGGAGTTACACTCCGTGGAAAATAGGGTTTGTGGCTAGTCCTGAAACTAGTCTAAAACATGTGTTCCGGGTAAAAATGTCATAAATTCTTCATAACAGATCCAAATTTAGTAATACCAAATGTGTTGGTTAGATTACAGTCTATAGTATTATGTGTACAATTTTCAGATCCATACAACAAATATTCTGTGTGTGGCATGCTCTACAAATTTTCTCTCTAGAATAAGCCAGATTTCAACAAGGTATGTCATTTTTTCTATAACTCATTTTCTGAGAGGTTCCAAGTAATGACACCTGGAGGAATTACATAAAATAGATGGAAGAACATTGTGTACTATTTTCATATCTTTATTCATTACATGTACATAGTTATGATTATTTCAAATTAGGGTTGTTGACTAATCCAAAACTAGTCATGTGAGACTAAAGTAAAGTTTGACGAAAATGCTAGTCTCTTATTGTTAAAGTTAAGGAAGGTTTGCAGGTATGTGGTCATATACACCAGGTCTAATACAGAGTTACAAATCAGATTTGGATGATGAAATTGATGAGGGATTTTGGTTGAGGTTGAGGTACAAGTTGGTGCATGGTTGATGCACTTGTTTATGGTACAGGTTGATTACAGATTGAGGTACAGGTTGATGCATGGTTCAAGTTATCGGTACATGTTTTTTGATGCAGGTTGATTGGTATAGGTTTACAGCAGTATATCTCACAGTGATAGTGTGACATTGGTTCCATCATTCTACTTATACATCAGGGCGATTGGACGGGGCAAGGACATGTGGTTGTAGTCGAAGAACATAGGGGGTTGTATCCTCCTTCTGGTTGTAGCCAGAGAATTGTGGAGTTGGAGCTTCCCTCTAGTTGTAGCCTGAGAAACTAGGGGGTTGGAGCCTCCTTCCAGTTGCAGTTGGAAAACAAAGGAAGTTGGTGCTTCCAATTAATGTAATTCTTCAAGACATATAAGAAAAAGCATTATGTGGTTTTTTCCCACTTTGGGTGTCCACATAAAAACACTGGTGTATTTGTATGTGTATGATTGTTCATTTGTTCATTGTTTATTTACTCTGGAAATATTGGATGATAATGCTACATTCATACAACACTTGCATTATATGGTTAAAAAGGATTAGATTTATATATTATTGATTCACCCCACCTCTCATTAACCCAACAATTGGTATCAGAGAAGGTTCCTTCAAAAATTAGTTTAACCACTAAATGGTAGATCATGGAGAGAAACAACATGTATAAAATTGGAATACCATAGTTTGATGGACAGAAGTATGCAATTTGGATCATAAGGATGAAGACATATATACAGGCACGGGGATTTGAAATTTGGCAATCAATTGTAGATGGATACACAGCACCAACAGTTCCACCGACAAATGAAAAAGCAGTGAAACTCGGTAAGAACAATTCCAAAGCCACAAATGCACTTCTGAATGGTCTTGAGAATCGGTATTCACCAAAGTTGCACATTGCAAATCCGCTAAAGCGATTTGGGACAAACTTCGAAATATTTATGAAGGATATTCAAAAGTCAAAGCAGCAAAGCTTCAAACTTAAAGAGGTCAGTTCGAACAACTAAATACGAACTAAGATGAGAATATTGCAGCTTACTCTTTACAAGTTGATGAAACAGTAAATTCAATCTTGGGATTGGGAGAAGAAATCAAAGAATATGTAATTGTTCAAAAGGTACTAAGATCTCTTCCTATGAGATTTGACCCTAAGATATCAGCACTAGAAGAAAGAGCAGATCTATACTCAATAAGCATGGACAAACTACATGGAATCTTCACAACATATGAAAAGAGAACTTCACAGAAAAATCCAGATATAAAAGAAGCAGAGTTCAAAGAATCCAAAAGTTCAAAAAAAAAGGAAAAGAAAAAAGAAAAAGAACATAGCAGCAACAATGACGTCTCGAAAGATGATGAAGAAGTGGCCAACTTTGTCAGAAGATTGAACAAGGGAACCAATGGAAGGTATGGAGGTAAGCTTCCTTTGATTTGTTTTAATTATGATGGTATTGGTCATTTTTCTAACAAATTTCCTCATAAGAAAAAGAGAAATGATGAAGGTTACTCAAATAGAAAACAAACATATAAAGGAAAAATAACCACAAAGAAAGTTTTCAAGAAAATCTTGTTCACCAAAGAAGACATCTCATCATCAAATGAAGAGGAAGTCAGTGACAGTGAGACAGAAAGAGTTATATTCATGGCAGTAGAAGACTCTGATAAAGAAGACTTTGAAGAAGAATATGAAGAGGCCGAAGACAAATATGAAGAGGTCGAAGAAGAATATGAAGAGGCAGAAGTTGACTACCAAGAAGAATTTTTGTGTGTCATAGAAGTTATCAGAAAAGAAAAGAAGAAAAACAAGAAACTACAAGCGGAACTAGACAAGAAAGAAAACACTCATGAACTAGAACAAATGATCACAAATTTGAAGGTTCAAATTGAAGAAGACAAAAGAATTGAAGAAGCACTCAAAGAACAGCTAGAAGGAAGAGACGGGATCATTTGAAATTTGGAAGCAGAAATTGTCACATTAAGAAAGGATCTTCAAAAGAAAAATATGCAGAACAACTCAAAAGTTTTGAATGAAATTATCAGCAGTCAAAAATCTCATCATAATAAGTTCGAACTTGGATACAATCATACAGAAAATGATCAAGCTCCAAAACAACAGAACAAGAAACATATCCAAAAATCTATGCAAAAACAATCAAACGGGATAGGAAGGTCTACAAAGAAAATTACAAAGACACTCCTCCACCAAGAATATTCAGATTTCAGAATCAAAGACCGACCAAAATAGATAGGCCTCGAGAAGAATAAGGATTCATAAGAGTACCTCCTTTCATAAGATATTCAACTCTCAGGTATCAAACTATTTGTTTTGGTTTATGTTATGCATGTAATAATTTTGGACATAAATATGTGAATTGCAGAGCTAACAACAGGAACATAAACAACTTTGAAAGTCATACACAAAAGGGTTATCCAAGAAGGCTTAGTGAAACACAAAGAAGAAGTTACAACGGGTTTGAATATTTGAGCACTTAAGTGGAATGCTACAAATGTAACAACTTTTGACACATGGCCAAAGATTGCAGAATGACAGTCCCTCCTAGAGAACCATAACAGAACAACAACAGTCACAAACAAGAACCTCAGAAAAGGATATGGATAAGAAAGAAGAATTAGTATAGCAATGAAGAATGCACACTCGCTCTACAATCTAAGCAGAAGAAACATGGTTGGTATGTTGACAGTGGTTATTCAAAACATATGGCAGGTGATAGAGATAGGTTTCTTACATTAAGAAAGGAAAGAGATTTATCAATCTCCTTTGGAAATGATAATTCAGTTAAAATCATTGGAAAAGGCACAATCAAAATTAAGAACAAGAATACCAAAGCAGAAAATGTTCTACTAGTAGAATATATGAAACATAATCTTCTAAGTGTGAGTCAAATGTGTGACCAAGGTCATAAAGTTACTTTCGATTCACAAAAGTGTGAGATAAGAAAAGAAGGTTCAGGAAAATTGATTGCAACAGTTGCGAGAACTTCAAGCAACATATATGTATTAAGTGAAATTGGAAATGAAAAGTGTTGCCTAGGAAAGGAAGATGAAAGTTGGCTATGGCACAGAAGAATGGGTCACATACATTTTTATAACCTTGTCAAATTCAAAAAAAGGAAAGCAGTTAGAGAAATGCTCCAGATCATAAAACCCACCAACACTTTATGCAAGCATTGTCAACAAGGAAAGAAAACAAAGACCAGGTTTCAATCAAAAGAATATTCAACGACAAGACCACTAGAAATTGTGCATACTGATCTAGTTGGACCAACTACAACAAAGGGTTTAAAAGGTGAGAAATACTTTATTTTATTAGTTGATGATTATACAAGATTGACTGCAATTTTCTTTCTCAGGAATAAGTCAGAAGGTTTTGAAAACATCAAGGTCTACAAGAAAATGGTTGAAAACAAAATGGATTCAAAAATAAAATGCTTGAAATCTGATAATGGAAGAGAGTTCACTCCAAAGGAATTTATGGACTACTACAAAAGGCATGGAATAAAAAGGCAATTCTTTGTGACTAGGACACCTCAACAGAATGGAGTTGTTGAAAGAAAGAACAGGACAGTACAGGAATTGGCTCGAACAATGCTAATGGATTCCAAATTGACAGATATATTTTGGACATAGGCAGTGCATACAACACTTCACATTCAAAAGAGAGTAATGCTTAGAAACAACACTGACAAAACTTTCTACGAGCTATGGAAAGGAAGACCAACAAATGTGAAGCACTTCAGAGTTTTTGGAAGCAAATGCTACATCAAAAGAGAAGATGGAAGAATGGGAAATTTTGACTCTCATGTGGACACTGGAGTACTTGTTGGTTACTCAAGTACAAGGAAAGCATACAAGTGTTACAACATGATATTGAAAAAAGTTGTGGAAAGCATAAACGTAACAATTTATGAAAGAGGTAGACAAAAATTAAAGGAAGAAGAAAATGAATTAATGGAACAGATTTACAAAGAAGAAATGGAAGATGAAAAAGAAGTAGAAGGGGAAGATGAAGAGGATCCAAAAGAAGCAGAAGAGAAATTTCATCAAGTTCCTCCAAGGACACCTAGCAGACGAGTACAGAAGAATCATCCTTCAGATCAGATCATCGGAAACAAAGATGCAGGAATTGAGACTAGAATAAGAATCCATTCACCAGAACAAATGCACCTAGCACTCTCATCTATGATTGAACCAACCTGTTTTTAAGAGGCCAACAAGGATGAATTTTGGAATAATGCCATGGATGAAGAAATGCATCAAATAGAGAAAAATGACACTTGGGAATTGGTTCCAAGAACAAAGGATAAGAATTTGATCGACACAAAGTGGGTATACAAGAATAAGTTGAATGAATATGAACAGGTTACAAGGAACAAATCTAGATTGGTATGTAAAGGATATGCACAGGTTGAAGGAATTGACTTTGAAGAGACATTTTCCCTAGTTTCCATAATGGAAGCAATCTGATTTCTTTTAGCTTATGCATGCTCCAAAAATATTAAAGTGTATCATATGAACGTAAAATTAGCTTTTCTGAATGGGGAACTTGAAGAAGAAGTCTACATTGAACAACTAGAAGGATTTCATTTGATAGAGAACGTAGATTCAGTGTGTAAATTAAAGAAGGCCTTGTATGGTCTAAAACGGGCTTGTTAAGAACCAAATATCAATATAGCATAGAAAAACCTCAGAATAAGTACTCAATGCCTTGAAAAAGATAGAATTTCATATAATAAGTCTCTTTGAGGGGGCAAGCTCCTTTTAACCCACATAAATGTTCAAGTACAAGATGATTCCAAATGAAAATGTCTCCTTGGTATATATACTAGACTAGGAGGTATAATTACTAATGGCCTAAAGCTAACATAAATAGAATAACATTATTAATGTAATATGCCCCAATTAAGGGGTAATGAACCAATATTTATGGATTAACATGCCCCTCCCCTTGAGACAAGTGTTGTCTACAACGCTTGAGATGCTTCTGTATAAAAGACTCATCTTCCCAAGTGGAATCTTCAACCGGTAGTTTCCTCCATTTAATGAGATACTCTAAAATGGATCTATTCCTCAACTAGAAAATTATTGTGTCAATGATGGCTTCAAGCTCCAATATGATTTTTCCTTCCTTGTCAAGTTCTGGAAATATAGTTTGAACTGGGATCTTGTCACCTATAACCTTCTTTAAGCATGAAACATGGAAAACTTGGTGTACTCGAGAAGCTGTAGGCAACTCCAATTTGTATGCCATAGTACCAATATTTTGCAACACCTTATAAGGGCCATAGTACTTTGGTGATAATTCATTATCCTTCTTGGCTTGCTTGAGGGACATCTGTTTGTATGGTTGTATTCTTAAAAACACCCAATCCCCTACTTAAAAATTTCTTTCACTACGATGTTGAGTTGCTTGCTATTTCATGTGATTTTGTGCCATGGTCAGGTTGTCCTTTAAGATTTGGAGAACTTGTTGTTGATGCTTGATGTGATCTTCCACCGCTTTAACCTTAGATTTTACTTTTAGAAAAGAAGTGATGGAAGGAGGGTGGTATCCATAGAGTGCCATAAATGGTGTTATTTTTGTTGCAGTATGAAAGGA
Source organism: Picea abies (assembly GCA_900067695.1). Taxonomy (NCBI): domain Eukaryota; kingdom Viridiplantae; phylum Streptophyta; class Pinopsida; order Pinales; family Pinaceae; genus Picea; species Picea abies. Next base: position 31,010 of record CBVK0103250148.1, read on the forward strand.
AGTGTTATACCACCATTCTGCCAAGGGTAACCATTTGAACCATTGTGTTTGTTTATCGGAGACAAATCAACAAAGGTATCCTTCCAGACATTTGTTCACTATATCGATTTGTCCATCAGATTGAGGATGATAGGATGAGCTATGAGCCAATTGAGTACCCAAACAAGAAAACAATTATGTATAAAAATGTCCAGTGAAGATGGGATCTCTGTCACTTACAATAATCTTTGGGCTGCCATGTATCTTTTGAACTGTCTCCATGAATGTGGTGGCAACTGTACTAGCTTTGAATGGATGAGAGAGTGCACAAAAGTGTTCGTACTTGGTCAGTATATCAACAATCACCATGATGACACTCTTTCCTTCAGAATTCGGTAAACCTATGATGAAATCCATGGAAACCTCCTCCGAGCGCTAACTTGGGATGGCTAATGGTTGTAAAAGACCTGGGGTCTTAATTGTTTCCACCTTATTTTGTTGGTAAAACAAACATTCTGCCACAAACCTTTGAACATCAGTTTTAAGGCCATCCCAAAAAAAATCCTTATTGATCCTATGGTAGGTTTTTAAAAATCCTGAGTGCCCTCCTACTAGAGAGGTGTGCAATTCCAATAGTACCTTTTGTTTGAGTTGGGAGTTCTTACGTAAATATAAGCGATCTGTGTACCACAGTGAATCATTTTTCCATGTAAATGTATCTGATGCATTGGAATCCTGTTGCAACCTTTGAATGAGAGTCCACACTTTTTCATCATTCTTCCATTCATCCCTTGATTCTATTATCCAATTGGGTTAGATGATCGATATAGCACAGAGAAAGGCCTCAACATATTCATCCTTTATTGAGAGTGCATCTGCCACAACATTTTGCTTCCCTTTTTTATAGACGATTTCAAAATCATAACCCAATATCTTGGTTACTCGTTTTTGTTGTTCTTCTAAAGATAGTCTTTGTTCCAAGAAGTATTTATAAGACTATCATGATTTGTTTTGACCTTGAAGTGCCTACCTATTAGGTAAGGACATCATTTCTTCAATTCATGTAGTATTGCCATCATTTCCTTCTCATAAATGGGTTTGTGTAAGTCCTTTCCCTTGAGTGGTCGACTTTCAAAAACCAGGGGCCTTCCTTCTTGCATTAGAACAAAACCAATTCCATTTCCCGAGGCATCACATTCCACAATAAAGGTTTTTGTATATACAAAAGTATAAATCATTATATGGTTTTCTCCTGCTTTGGGGTTCCACGTAAAAACATTGGTGTATTGTGTATGTGTATGATTGTTCATTCGTTAATTGTTTATTTACTCTGCAAATATTGGATGATAATGCTACATTGATATAACACTTGCATTATATGGTTAAAAAAGATTAGATTTCTCTATTACTGATTCACCCCCCCTCTCAGTAATCCAACAATTGGTATCAGACCAGGTTCCTTTAGAAATCATTTAACCACTAAAAGGTAGATCATGGAGAGAAACAACATGTACAAAAATGGAAGACCACAGTTTGATGGATAGAAGTATGCATTTTGGAGCATAAGGATGAAGACATATGTACAGGAACATGGATTTGAAATTTGGAAATCAACTGTAGATGGATACACAGCACCAACAGTTCCGCCGACAAATGACAAAGCAGTGAAACTTGGTCAGAATAATTCCAAAGCCATAAATTCACTTATGAATGGTCTTGGAGAATCGGTATTCACCAAAGTTGCACATTGTAAATACGCTAAAGAGATTTGGGACGAACTTCGAAATATTTATGAATGAGATTCAAAAGTCAAAGCAGCAAAGCTTCAAACTTACAAAGGTCAGTTCGAACAACTAAAGATGAAGGAAGATGAGAATATTTCAGCTTAAGTTTTACGAGTCGATGAAACAGTAAATGCAATCTTGGGATTGGGAGAAGAAATCAAAGAATCTTTAATTGTTCAAAAGGTACTAAGGTCTCTTCCTATGAAATTTGACCCTAATATATCAACACTAGAAGAAAGAGCATATCTAAACTCAATAAGCATGGACGAACTACATGGAATCTTCATAACATATGAAATGAGAACTAAACAGGAAAATCCATATATAAAATAAGCAACCTTCAAAGCATACAAAAGGTCAAATAAAAATGGAAAGAAAAAAGAAAAAGAACATAGCAGCGACAGTGACGTCTCGGAAGATGATGAAGAAGCAGCCAAATTTGTCAGAAAATTGAAGAAGGGAACCAACGGTAGGTATAGAGGTAAGATTCCTTTGATTTGTTTTAATTGTGATGGTATAGGTCATTTTTGTAACAAATGTCCTCATAAGAAAAAGAGAAATGATGAAGGTTGCTGAAATAGAAAACAAACATATAGAGGAAAAAGAACCATAAAGAAAGTTTTCAAGAAAAGATTATGCATCAAAGAAGACATCTCATAATCAGATGAAGATGAAGTCAGTGACAGTGAGACAGAAAGAGTTCTATTCATGGCAATAGAAGACTCTCATAAAGAAGACTCCGAAGAACAATATGAAGAGGCCGAAGAAGAATATGAAGAGGAGAAGTTGACTACCGAGAAGAATTGTTGTGTGCCATAGAAGTTATCAGAAGAGAAAAGAAGAAAAACAAGGAACTACAATTGGAACTAGACAAAAATAAGACACTCAGGAACTAGAACAAATGATCACAAATTTGAAGGTTCAAATTGAAGAAGATAAAAGAATCGAAGAAGCACTCAAAGAACATCTAGAAGGAACATACAGGATCATTGGAAATTTGGAAGCAGAAATTGTCACATTAAGAAAGGATCTTCAAAAGAAAAATATGCAGAACAACTTAAAAGTTTTGAATGACATTATCAGCAATAAAAAACTTCATCATGACAAGTCTAGACTTGGATAAAATCAGACAAAAAATTGATCAAGCTCCAAAACAACAGAATAAGAAACATATCCAAAAATCTATGTAGAAACAATCAAAGGGGATAGGAAGGTCTACAAAGAAAATTACAGAGACTCTCCTCCAGCGAGAAGATTCAGATTTCAGAATCAATGACCGACATAAACAGATAGGCCTCAGGAAGAAGAAGGATTCTTAAGAGTACCTCCTTTCAAAATATCTTCAACTCCCAGGTATCAAACTATTTTTTTTGGTTTATGTTATGCATATGATAATTTTGGACATAAAGTTGTGAATTACAGAGCTAACAACAGGAACATAAACAACTTTGAAATTCATATACAATAGGGTTATCCAAGAAGACCTATTGAAACACAGAGAAGAAGTTACAACAGGTTTGAATCTTTGAGCACTGAAGTGGAATGATACAAATGTAAAAAATTTGGACACATGTACAAAGATTGCAAAATGACAGTCCCTCCTAAAGAACCACAACAGAACAACAACAGTCACAGATAGGAACCTCAGAAAAGGACATGGATAAGAAAGCAGAATCATTATAGCAATGAAGAATGCACACTCGCTCTACAATCTAAGAAGAAGAAATGTGGTTGGCATGTTGACAGTGGTTGCTCAAAACACATGAAAGGTGATAGAGATAGGTTTCTTACATTAAGAAAGGAAAAAGATGGATCAGTCTCCTTCAGAAATGATGATTCAACTAAAATCATTAGAAAAGGCACAGTCAGAATTGGGAAAAAGAATACCAAGGTAGAAAATGTTCTACTAGTAGAAGATATGAAACATAATCTTCTAAGTGTGATTCAAATGTGTGACCAAGGTCATAAAGTTACTTTTGATTCACAAAAGTGCAAGATAAGAAAATAAGGTTCAGATAAATTGATTGCAATAGCTACGAGAACTTCAAGCAAATTATATGTATTAAGTGAAATTGGAAATGAAAAGTGTTTCCTAGGAAAGGAAGATGAAAGTTGGCTATGGAATAGAATAATAGGTCACATACATTTTGATAACCTTGTCAAAGTTAGCAAAAGGGAAACAGTTAGAGAAATGTGCCAGATCATGAAACCAACCAACACTTTATAAAAGCATTGTCAACAAGGAAAGCAAACAAAGACCAGGTTTAAATCAAAAGAATATTCAACAAAAATACCACTAGAAATTGTGCATACTGATCTAGTTGGACCAACTACAACAAAGGGTTTAAAAGGTGAGAAATATTTTATGTTATTAGTTGATGATTATACAAGAATGACTGTAGTTTGTTTTCTCATGAATAAGTCAGAAACTTTTGAAAACTTCAAGGTCTACAAGGAAATGGTTGAAAATGAAATGGATTCAAAAATCAAATGTTTGAGATCTGATAATGGAGGAGAGTTCACTTAAAAGGAATTTATGGAATACTTTAGCATACATGGAATAAAAAGGCAATTCTCTGTTTCTAGGACAACTCAACAGAATGGAGTTGTTGAAAGAAAGAACAAGACAGTACAGGAAATGGCTCAAACAATGGTAATGGATTCCAAATGGACATATATCTTTTGGACACAGGCAGTGCATACAACATTTCACATTCAAAACAGAGTAATTCTCATAAACAACACTAAAAAAACTCCCTACGAGCTATGGAAAGGAAGACCAACAAATGTGAAGCACTTCAAAGTTTTTGGAAGCAAATGCTACATCAAAAGAGAAGATGGAAGAATCGGAAAGTTTGACTCTCATGTGGACAAAGGAGTAATTTTCGGTTAATCAAGTACAAGGAAACAATACAAGTGTTACAACGTGAGATTGAACAAAGTTGTGGAAATCATCAACATAACAAATGATGAAACGGGTAGACAAGAATTAAAGGAAGAATAAAATGAATCAATGGAACATATTTACGAAGAAGAAGAAGAAGATGAAAAAGAAGTAGAAGGGGAATATGAAGAGGATCCGACAGAAGAAGAAGAGAAAGTTCAGAAAGTGCCTCCAAAGACACCTAGAAAACAAGTACAGAAGAATCATCCTTCATATCAAATTATCGAAAACAAAGATGTAGAAGTTGAGACTAGAAGAAGAATCTGTTCACCAGAACTAACGCACCTAGCACTCTCATCTATGATTGAACCAACCTATTTTGAAGAGGCCAGCAAGGATGAAATTTGGAATAAGACTATGGATGAAGAATTGGATAAAATAGAGAAAAATGACACTTGGGAATTGGTTCCAAGACAAAAGGATAAGAATGTGATTGGCACAAAGTGGGTATACAGGAATAAATTGAATGAAGATGGACATGTTACAAGGAACAAAGCTAGATTGGTATGTAAAGTATATGCACAGGTTGAGGAATCGACTATGAAGAGACATTTTCCCTAGTTGCCAGAATGGAAGCAATCCGATTGTTTTTATCTTATGCATGCTCAAAAAATATTAAAGTGTATCAGATGGACATAAAATCATCTTTTCTGAATGGGGAACTTGAAGAAGAAGTCTTCATTGAACAACCAAAAGGATTTCAGTTTTCAGATAACACAGATTATGTGTGTCAATTAAAGAAGGCCTTGTATGGTCTAAAACAGGATCCTAGAGCATGGTACTCTAGACTGGATAAATATCTACAGCATGCAGGGTTCAGAAAAGGAATTGCAGACATCAACCTCTACATCAAGGTAACTCAAGATAGTATTTTATTAATTGAAGTTTATGTTGATGATATTATTTTTTGAAGTACTCATGACAGATTAAGACAAAAATTTGCAAAGGACATGCAGAATGAATTTGAAATGTCATTAATTGGAGAACTATCCTTCCTTCTAAGTCTTCATATACGTCAAATCAACTAAGGAATTTTTATTTCTCAAACCAAGTATATCAAAGAAATGTTAAAGAGGTTTGGAAAGGAAGATTGCAAATCAGTTATCACTCCCATGCAAACCAGTTGCAAGTTAAGCAAAGATGATGATTCAAAGTCTACATATCAGAGGCAATACATGTCAATGATTGGTAGCCTACTATATGTGACAGCATCCAGACCATATGTAATGCAAGAAGTTGGACAAGTGGCACGATTTCAAGCAGCACCAAAGGAATCACATGTGTTAGCAGTGAAGACGATTTTCAGATATCTCAAAGGAACAGAAGATTTTGGATTTTGGTATCCAAAAGGAAATGATATATCACTTATTGCCTACACAAATGCAGATTGGGCAGGTTGCATTGATGACCGACGAAGCACCATTGGAACATCGTTCTACTTGGGTGAGTGTTTAGTATCATGGATAAGCAAGAAACAATCATTGGTATCTTTATCTACAGCCAAAGCAGAGTATATAGTAGCAGCAACATGTTGTACACAGGTTCTATGGATGAAACAAACTCTGACAGATATACAAGTTGAGTATGATGATATCATTCCAATCTATTGTGATAATACAAGTGCCATCAGTATCTCAAAGAACTCAGTGATGCACTACAAGACGAAGCACATTTCAATCAAGTATCACTTTCTATGGGAACGGGTTGCAAAAAAGAACATTAGAGTTGAATATGTGGGCACAAAAAAATAAGTGGCATACAACTTTACAAAATTGCTTCCACTGGAAGCCTTTGAGTATCTTCGCCAGAGACTCAGAGTTATTTCTACTCCAAAATGAATGCTTTTGAATGCTTATCTTATATGTCTTCAATGTACATGAGGAAGGACCATAAAGAGGATAGTTCAGGTTGGGAGATCAGACAAGTCAATTAGGGGGAGAAAACCCGAATGGAAAGATACCTTTGCCATTGATGACAAAGGGAAGAGATTTATCAGATGTAGAGGACAGAGGAATGGTTCCAGAGGGAGCGTTGGTCACAGAGATGTAGGCATGGTTCCAGGGGGAGAATGAGAGATATGATTTCAGTATTGCTTCAAAGTGTTGTCATCAATTCCAAAGGGGGAGATTGTTGATTAATTGGGTTGGTTGTCATTGATGTCAACCCTTGAAGAAAGTTTGGTAGCACAAAGAATTGGTTAATGGACCCAAGGTTTTTTGATGTATAATGGTATGAGTTTTGATATATTTGCAAGTAAGACTATTCTAGATAGATAGTACATGTCATTCCATTTCTGGTGGTATGTGGAACATCACATAACTCCTCATGGTTTGAGATTTATGGCCTTACGAAGTTGGAGGACCCTCATATTTTGGCTTGAAGCCCCAAAAGTTCAAAGAAGACAAAGTGCTTGCAAAGAAGAAATTATTTAAATAATAAACCAAAGTGAAAAAGTCAAAGAGGATTATTTAAATAATAAAGTGAAGTGACAAAGTCAAAGAGGATTCTTTAAATAATAAAGTGAAATGACAAAGTCAAAGAGGATTATTTAAATAATAAAATGAAGTGACAAAGTCAAAGAGGATTATTTAAATAATAAAGTAAAGTGACAAAGTCAAAGAGGATTATTTAAATAATAAAGTAAATGGAGAACTTTCTAATTATGGAAAGTGGTTCTAAGAAGGTTAACCCTAAAATGAGGAAAATGGGTTAAGTAGTCAAGTGGCTATTGGATATATGGACAACTGGCAAATTGGGAAAAGTTGGACATAGGTGACTATGTGGACAAAGTGGCTATGTGGACAAAGTGGTCTAGAAGATGCTTCTAAGGAAGCTACATGAAAGTATAAATAAGAGGCAAGGCTCTCTCATTTGAATCACACTTGAGAATATTGAATATCTACAGGTAACTGAGGTAACCAAAGGATATCTAAGCCAAATTTCATAAGGAAGGTGAAGTAAAGAAGGCTGAAATTCAAGGAAGGATAAATTATTTTGATGATACTTTATAAGGTATGTTATTTACAGGTCATCTCACCATTTTCGCAATAACATTTTTTATAGAATGATTCGGACTGTGAAATTGGGAGGCCATTCAGGAAAACTATCCAAGTAGTTGTGTTACGAATTTCATCTTGTGGGTCGTTGTATTTTTGGAGTTACGATCCATGGAAAATAGGGTTTAAGGCTAGTCCTGAAACTAGTCTAAAACAGGTGTTTCAGGTAAACACGTCATAACTTCTTTATAATAGATCCAAATTCAGTAAGACCAAATGTGTTTGTTAGATTACAGTCTGTAGTATTTTGTGTACAATTTTTAGATCCATTCAACAAATATTCTGTGCGAGGCACACTCTACAAGTTCGCTCTCTAGAATAATCTAGATTTCAACAAGGTATGTCATTTTTTCTATAACTCCTTTTCTGAGAGGTTCCAAGTAGTGACACCCAGAGGAATTTCACAAAACACATTGAAGAACATTGTGTATTATTTTCAAATCTTTATTCATTACAGGTACATAGTTATGATTATTTCAAGTTAGATTTGTTGACTAATCCAAAACTAGTCATGTGAGACTAAAGTAAGTTTGATGAAAATGATAGAAAATTGTTGTTAAAGTTAAGGAAGGTTTGCAGGTATGTGATCATATACACCAGGTCTATTACATAGTTACAAATCAGATTTAGATGATGAAATTGATGAGGGATCTTGGTTGAGGTTCAGATACAGTATGGTGCATGGTTGATGCACTTGTTTATATTACAGGTTGATTACAGATTGAGGTACAGGTTGATGCATGCTTGATGCATGGTTCAGGTTATCGGTACATGTTGTTTGGTGCAGGTTTACAACAATATATCTCACGGTGATAATGTGGCAATGGTTCCATCATTCTACTTATACGTCAGGGTGGTTGGACGAGGCAAGGACAGGTGGTTGTAGCCATCTTCTGGTTGTAGCCTCCTTATGTTTGTAGCTAGAGAATTGGGGATTTGGAGCTTCCCTCAGGTTGTAGCCTGAGAAACTAGGGGGTTGGAGCATTCTTCCAGTTGCAGCTGGAAAACAAAGGAAGTTGGTGCTAATGTAATTATTCAATACATATAAGAAAAAGCCTTTCGTGGTTTTCTCCCGCTTTGGGTTTCCACGTAAAAACACCGGTGTATTGTGTATGTGTATGATTATTCATTTGTTCATTATTTATTTACTCTGAAAATATTGGATGATAATGCTACATTGATATAACACTTGCATTATATGGTTAAAAAGGATTAGATTGCTCTATTACTGATTCAACCCCCCTCTCAGTAATCCAACAATTGGTATCAAAGAAGGTTCCTTCAGAAATCAGTTTAACCACTGAAAGGTAGATCATGGAGAGAAACAACATGTATAAAAATGGAATATCATAGTTTGATGGATAGATGTATGCATTTTGGAGCATAAGGATGAAGACATATATACAAGCATAGGGATTTGAAATTTGGCAATCAATTGTAGATGGATACATAGCACCAGCAGGTCCGCCAACAAATGAAAAAGAAGTGAAACTCGGTTAGAATAATTCCAAATCCACAAATTCACTTTTGAATGGTCTTGGAGAATCGGTATTCACAAAAGTTGCACATTATAAATCTGCTAAAGAGATTTGGGACGAACTTTGAAATATTTATGAAGGAGATTCAAAATTCAAAGCAACAAAGATTCAAACTTACAGAGGTCAGTTTGAACATCTAAAGATGAAATATGAGAATATTGCAACTTACTTTTTATGAGTCGATGAAACAGTAAATGCAATCCTGGGATTGGGAGAAGAAATCAAAGAATCTGTAATTGTTAAAAAGGTACTAAGATCTCTTCCTATGAGATTTGACCCTAAGATGTCATCACTAGAAGAAAGAGCATATCTAAACTCAATAAGCATGGACGAACTACATGGAATCTTCATAGCATATGAAATGAGAATTGAACGGGAAAATCCAAATATAAAAAAAGCATCCAAAAGGTCAAAGAAAAAAGAAAAAGAACATAGCAGTAGCAGTGACATCTTGGAAGGTGATAAAGAAGCGACCAACTTTGTCAGAAGATTGAACAAGGGAACCAACGACAGGTATAGAGGTAAACCTCCTTTGATTTGTTTTAATTGTGATGGTATTGGTCATTTTTCTAACAAATATCCTCATAAGAAAAATAGAAATGATGAAGGTTACTCAAATAGAGAACAAACATATAAAGGAAAAAGAACCACAAAGAAAGTTTTCAAGAAAATCTTATGCACCAAAGAAGATATATCATCATCAAATGAATATGAAGTCAGTGATAGTAAGACAGAAAGAGTTATATTCATGGCAATAGAAGACTCTGATAAAGAAGACTCTGAAGAAGAATATGAAGAGGCTGAAGAAGAATATGAAGAGGCCGAAGAAGAATATGAAGAGGCAGAAGTTGACTACCAAGAAGAATTGTTGTGTGACATAGAAGTTATCAAAAGAAAAAAAAGAACTACAAGCGGAACTAGACAAGAAAGATGACACTCATGAACTAGAACAAATGATCACAAATTTGAAGGTTCAAATTGATGAAGATAAACGAATTGAAGAATCACTCAAAGAACAGTTAGAAGGAAGAGACAGAATCATTGGAAATTTGGAAGCAGAAATTGTCACATTAAGAAAGGATATTCAAAAGAAAAATATGCAGAACAACTCAAAAGTTTTGAATGACATTATCAGCAGTCGAAAACTTCATCATGACAAGTCCAGACTTGGATACAATCATACAGAAAAGGGATCAAGCTCCAAAACAATAGAACAAGAAACATATCCAAAAATCTATGCAAAAACAATCAAAGGGGATAGTAAGGTCTACAAAGAAAATTATAGAGTCACTCCTACACCGAGAAGATTCAGATTTCAGAATCAATGACCGATAGAAATAGATAGGCCTCAAGAAGAAGAAGGATTCATAAGAGTACCTCCTTTCAGAAGATATTCAACTCCTAGTTATCAAACTATTTTTTTTTATTATGTTGTGCATGTAATAATTTTGGACATAAAGTTGTAAATTGCAGAGAAAAAAACAGGAACATAAACAACTTTGAAATTCATACACAAAAGGGTTATCCAGGAAGGCATAGTGAAACACAAAGAAGAGGTTCCAACAAGTTTGAATCTTTGAGCACTGAAGTGGAATGCTACAAATGTAACAACTTTGGACACATGTCCAAATATTGCAGAATGGCAGTCCCTCCTACAGAACCACAATAGAACAACAACAGTCACAGACATGAACTGTAAATGTGTTGAACCTACACAAAATAGATCTAGCTAAACAATGATACACACATTTGTAGAGATAATTGGAAAAAGAAGAAGAAGGAGAGAAAGAATGGAAAGAATTCTCATTAACCGTTATGAATAATGAATAATTTACATATGATATACTCTATATAACTCGATGAGTTTGACTTGAGGTGAACCAAGTCTCCATAGTGGTGGTCTATAGTGATATGAACACACACCAGCAGTTACGGGAATGAACTGCCACCTATTCTAGTCTCTCAAGCAGTTACGGGAGTGAACTGCCACCTAATTGAGTTAACTAGTCAACTAGTCTTTAGTTAACTGATTGAACAAAAAGTAGTGAGGAGTTAACTCAAGGAATCAAGGATAATGTGCCACTTTGGTGATGATACCAAGGCAAGGTTGAATTAACATGGTGATGATCCCAATGCAACATCTAAACTCAACTCAACTAGTCAAACTGAAGTGTGAGCTAAAAGAGAATATTATCCAGGTGAAATATTCTCTCCTAAAATATAGGAGAGTGGATAATGACTAATTATGACTAATAAACAAATAAAAACCTTAGGAAAAAGAAATCCTAGGTTTGTGTGATGTAACTCCAACACCCCCCTTGAACATCACTATGGTGAAAATAAAGATTGGGTCCCGACAACGAGGCCATGTTAGGTACCCAAGTACAAAAGATACACTGCAAATAAAGTGAGGAAAGAGGGAAAACCTCATGGGAAAAACCCCCCCTCAAGGTACAATGTATGTAAAAAAAAGAAGAACCACAGTTGCTAGGCAACTGTGTCCTTCACTCCAAGACGACCTCGCAGAGAATGGAATTTCTGCTCAGTGAAGGTCTTGGTGAAAATATATGTTGTTTGTTCTGTTGAAGGATAGAATTGTAAGTCGATGATCCCCTCGTGTACTAAGTCTCAGATGTAGTGCATGTGGATATCGATGTGCTTCATCTGTTGCCTCTGAACTGGATCTCTGCAAAACTTCAGAGTACTCTAGTTGTCACACCAAATGACGATCGACTGATGAAACTGAATGCCCAACTCAGTGAGAAAATGTTGTAGCCATGTAGCCTAAATGGTTATGTTAACTACCTCTCTGTACTCTGCCTCAGCTGAAGATAGAGCAATGGCAGCTTTCTTCTTGCTTGACCAACAGATAGGCCTGGAACCAAGACTGAGTGAGTAACCAGATGTGGACTTGCGATCAATGCTATCACCAGCCCAGTCAGAATCACTAAAACCAATGAGATCTAATGTAGATTCTATTGCATAATGAATCCCAAAGGTGATGGTGCCGTGTACATATCGAAGGATACACTTTGCAGCTTTCCAATGTAGCTCATGCGGCTCCTGTATGAACCTAGAAACTATGCCAACTGCATATGAGAGGTCTGGTCTTGAGTGTGTGAGATACAACAAGCTCCCCACTAGCTTTCTATACAGTGTGTTGTCAACCAATGGAGTCTCTCCGTCATCCTCAAGTTTGACTCCTGATAGGAAAGGAGTCAAAGCAGACTTGCAGTCTGTCATGTGAAATCTCTCAAGGAGATCTTGTGCATACTTGGCTTGAGACAATTTGATGCCTGATGCATCCTAACTGATCTCAATTCCAAGTAAGAAGTGTAGTGGACTCATGTCCATCATCAAAAACCTGTCATGAAGAATCCTCTTGACTGCAGCAATCGCTGAAGTCGAGCAACCGGTGATCAGCAAATCATTGACATACAGAACTAAAAGTAGAAGTGAATCAATCGTCCTAAGGATGTATACATTTGGGTCTGATTTACAACGTACAAAGTTCTGTGACAACAGGTAGGAGTCCATCTCGGCATACCATGCCCTCGGAGCCTTCTTGAGGTCATAAAGTGACTTCTTCAGTCGACAAACCAAAGATGAGTCCTGCATAAATCCTTGGGGCTGCTCCATGTAGATCTCCTCATAGAGATCACCATGAAGAAATGCATTCTTCACATCCATCTGATGGACTTCCCATCCCTTGGCTTCTACAATGGTAAGTGTCAATCGTATGGAATCCATCTTCACTACTGGAGTGAAGGTCTTATCATAGTCAATACCATGAACCTGCTGAAATCCTTTGGCGACAAGCCTGGCTTTGTATCTGCTGATCTGTCCACCTGTTGCGCTCTTGGCCCTGTAGACCCATCTGCATCTGGTTCTCGAGGAGGGAGTTGTACTTCTCCTGCATGGCGGATTCCCAAAAGGGATTTCTAGCAACCTCGCCATAAGACTGTGGATATGAAGACTGAACCAAGAAAAGATGCCTGGAAGGCAATGGTTCAGTGGCAGTGAGTGCAATAGGAGGCTCCTTGAAATCAAATCGAGTCCTCCTGGTATCAGTTGGATCACCAACGAGATCCCCTGCATCCTAAAGAATAGTATGTGCCCACTTGGGCCTCTATTATGGATTTTCGACTGCATCTGGATTCTCTAACTTTGCATCTGACTATACTAACTTTGAATCTGAATCATCTGAGTCCTCTAAATTAGAACTCTCATCTGAAGAAGAGTCAACATGTGCATGGTCATCATCTCAAACAGTTGGAAGAGTGAAGGTGTCTGCATGCGACTGTTGAGGTACATGCGAGACACTTTCCTCGAATTGGACACTACGCTCAATGATGAGTGAGATCGGAAGAG
>CBVK0103250179.1:0-10017 GCA_900067695.1 Picea abies
ATTATGATTATTATAACATTTAAGGGAAGAAAAACTTGACTAGTATTTTGAGAATTTAATGATTTAAATTGTGTTATGATTTAGTACTTTACTGATAATTAATCTTGAATCTAGATTTGAGTTGGATATGGGAATTAGATGCTTCTTTGTTCCTCAGAATAGTCGTCAGTCTTGAGACCTTAAATGGTCTAAATCAATCAAATGAATCCTAGCCTTGAGCGTTGATTATGTGTCTTGGAGGTCCTAACCTTGCAGGATAGGTTGGGTGGGTAGACATTGTATGTGAAGTTATGTGATATGGAAGATCCTTAATACCTTGAAGTTGTATCTAAATATAGTTGTCCAATGAGATGAATGAAATAGACTATGTATTACTGAAGTATGTTAATATCGTGTTTCACTTGTTCTATTGATGTTAAAAAAAATACATATCTCTTACTGTTTCTCAATTACTTTTAAGTCGTAACAGAGGGGTTGTTACATATCATATCAGAGTGGGTTCAACCCTGCGACATTGGACTATTGTGCCATCCACTGTGTTAAACTAAATGATTGAATTAGACCGCTAATAAAGATATGAAATTGTTCTTGCAAGTAATCATGGTTAGAGGACATGGGGGAAGTAGATGACATGGTGTTGGAGGAAGAGGTGTGACACCTTCGATAGTACTCACACCAGAAGGGTCTAACCCCCAGGGATATGAGTAGAATATTGATCCATAACAGGTTGTTGTGGGAGATGTGGTAGGTTTGATGATATCCTTCTAGAGGATGTTCAAGGAATTAATTTACCACCTAGATCGAGATGAGGGAAGAGCATATGTACCCAATGAGGGTTCACAGTGCACTATGTCTAGTAGTGGTAGTATACACAAAGAACTTGAGAAGGTGAAGTTTCTCTATTTTATGTGTGCCACGGACAGCTTAGGCCCCAAGTCATGGTTGGATAATATGGAGATGTGCTTCACACTTCGTGATTACACCTCCAACATGAAAGTCCACATGGAGGCATTTCAGCTGAAGGCGAGTACTCTTCTATGGTGGAAGACGCTCCTACCTCAACTAAACATGGTCATCGAAGACGTGTCATGGAAGTTGTTCAAGGAACGGTTCTGGGAGAGGTGCTTGCCTGAGGAATTCATTGGGTGCCAACATAATGCATTCAACACCTTACGACAGGGTAGTCATATAGTGCCATTGTATGAGGCCAGATTCATGGAGTTACTTAGGTATGCTCCACATCTGAACACGGAGAAGTTAAAGGTCAACAAGTTTTTGTTTGGCCTTAACTTCAACATTTGTGCAAAGGTACGGATCCTAATGCCTCGATCATTGCACGATGCAGTTTAGAAGGCCCTTGTTGGCTTCATGTTTTGCCTACTTTTTTTCTATTATAAGTCTCTTTTTAAACATAATGATTATACATTTTGAGATTGTTATCATATTATTGTCATCAGATCGATATGGGATAAAATCAGGTATGTGTTGATCTTATTTGTAGCTTACTGTGAAGTTTATATTTAATTCAATAAATATAAATTCTTAATAGTTGTTATTTTTTATTAAACAGGAAAAAGGCATGATCCAGACCTTCATCCAAACCTCATTATGGAACTCGGAGCGCATCATATTTGGTCGTTATCATACCTGTGGGAGTTTTCGAGAAAAAATAGAACATGGGTTTTTTACCCATTATCGTCCTCCTACTATGGCTCCCACTTTATTTCGATTTAGACAATTGAAACTAGATCCTATATTCGAGCTATGAATTTAATAATTGATAGTCTATTAATAGCATAGATAAATAATTTTCTAGTTTAGAGAGAGAGTCGACCCTTTCAGTGGTCGACCTCTTAGTTGTATCAAAACTCTATAAATACCAGAGGCCTCTCAAAATGAGGATGAACATGATAAGCTAGTCACTATACTCTATTAAGAATTTGTCCCTGTTACACAATTCTGATATTAATACAATTTGATGTGTTGAAGTTGTGATTGTTTCTTAAGCTGGAGTACCATGACTACCTGGGGGGCCCACCAATAGTCCATGCATGTTGTTTTGTTACTGTATATTCATACTCATATGTATAATTCTCTTGTGCAAGTTACTTATTTAAGTTGCAGGTTACTTATAATTTTTCATATCTGATCATCTAACTGTGCATACTCATATGTCTAATTCTCTTGTGCAGGTTACTTACTTAAGTTGTGTTTCATTGATATATATACACGTGATCATCTAACTATGTTTATATATACATACATTTCCTTTTTCATTTACAGAGGTTGTGTTTTACTTTGCATATTGATCACCTAGACATTGAACATAATAGTTGTCTATGATTCATTAAGTTGTGTTTTAAATTAATCCCTGCAAGGCTGCATAGATTGTTATCTCTGTGTTGGAAAATTTCTAGGCTCAGTATGATAGTATAGTTTCTAATTCATTTTGAGTAATGTTTATAGGTTTATATTAATTATAAGAATATGTGTTTAATAAATTGACATTTCTTTAATGGCAATGTTTTCCTTAGATTGTTTTATCTCTACTTTACACATCTCTGTAGAAATAAATATTTCATGCATCCCATTTGAATTATCAGTATTTCTAAGATGCCATCGTGATATAATTCATCATCGTAGACACAACCACTATATTTAGATGTCATCATGAAATAATTCACCATTGTAGACACAAATAGATGATGTTGTTTTCCTTCTTCGGTAGGATAGTGTGAATTAGATGATTTTGTTTACTTTTAGTCAGTAAGATTAGTGTAATGATGTGGTTTATTTTTTGTAGAATAGAAGTAATTGTGAGTTCTTGATTTAATCTTGAAAAGATTCTTTAAGAATAGAGTTCACTTCAAAGGATTGATTTTAAGGAAATATAGCTTACTTATGTTCAACAACTGCTTACTTAGAGTAATGAGTTCATTGTTCATAGTCATAGACTGCTCTCTACATTTAAAATAAATTTTATTGTCCAAACAAATCTCAACTTGTTTATAGTCTTTTAAAACATCTTTTAAAATTGTAGATTGAAAATATAGTGTTGATCCTTAGGGTAAACCATTATCTTGCCTAGCTAATTCACTTTCTAGACCTCATAAGCAGTTAGTTTCCTTTCTATCTTGACACATACTTTGTTACAACTCAAATTTTACTTACCCCAATCGATAATTTAATCAAGGGAAATTAAGGTATATAGTTTACCAATAATTTTTGGCGTCGTTGTCAGGGAATTGTCTAAAGGTAAAAAACAATTAGGAAGTAGACTGTTTCTTAACATTAGTGCTATTTTGGTGGCAGGGGAGCGTTAAGACAAGAGGTAAGAACATGCACATATGTTATAGCAGGTTCCCCCAAATCCAATGGTAGTTTTATTTTTGTTTTTGATTTCTTGAACAAACCTAGGGATCCAAAGGGTAGATATGTTAAAACCAATCCAAAACTTCCAACCAAAGTTCCTTCTAACATTTTTGGAGGAATAAATACTCCATCTATAAACTCTGCAAAATGATATCAGAAAGTACAAGTAGGAGATAACTCAACCCAAAAAGCTAAAGAAGTTTCAGTAGAGACTAGAAACGAGGAAACCATAGAACATAAAATTGAGACACCAACAATAGAAAGAAAGGAGGTAAAACCACTCGAACCTTCCAATCTCACATCATCAAAACCAACCAACACAACTTTTTCCATTTTACCACCCTCAGGGGATTCAAACTTTATAGATATCATTGACCCTGAACATGTGAATGCCCTCTTTGGAAGTTCAACAAATTTAGTTGTCACAAGTTGAAACAACAACTTCTAAACTAATAGTTTTAATAGGCTTGAATAAGGTCCCTGAAATCCAAATAATAGATAATTCTTCTCATCGGAGAAATATCTCTCCTGAAAAAGAACGTTGGGATGCTTCATTATCTCTAAGAATAATACCTCTAAGGTATTCTCTTTTGGGGAATCATATCAGTATGGATGAACATGAGGACCATAATCATGTGATACATGATGAGGGAGAAGAAGTAGGAAACCAGACAGAAACCACTTTTGGGTTTCCAATTTTGGATACCATGCAAAATGTTAATATGAAGAAAATTCCACCTTCTTCACTACCTACCTTTTATGGTAAGAGTAGTGAATATCCAGACACCTTCTTGTTTGAGTTTGACATCTTGTGCAAAAATTATAACTACTTGCAAGATGCTCAAAAACTAAAACTATTCCCTGCCACTCTTAAAGATTTTGTGCATAGATGGTTCATGGGATTGAAAGAGTCTAGTATCATTTCTTAGGAAGATATGAAGACCATATTCCTTAGGAAATACTAAGACTATTGAAAATCTAAATATTCTCATAATGATATCTTTAAAATTCAACAATTAGAAGACAAGAATCTTGAAGATTACATGGAACAGTTCGCCTAAATTTCACAAAAATCAAAATATAACAACCTTCCAGATGATGCAATAAGAACCCTTTTTTCTTAAAGGGATCTTGGAAGAATATCTGGAAACACTTAATCTCATGGCATCGGGAGATGTCTCCCATAAACCATTTTCTGATATTTGTGAGATGTGTAGAAACTACTCAAGAAGCAGGGCTAAAACTGGAAAGGGTGTTTGAGAGACCTATATTAGAAACTCAAAAGGAGTTAGTTATGGTTGGGTTACAAGGATGGAAATAGGAAACCTGTTAGAAAACTTTAAAACTGATATTTTAATTACAATAGGTTCCCAATTGTACACTTTAAATATTAAGAAAAAATAGGAGGAAGAGAATGTTGCGATGTGCATATTTTGTTCGAGGTGCAAGAGGAAGCATTCCTCAAGGGAATTCCCATTAGACAACATTTCGGTCTGTGGCTTTTGTACTGAAGATCATCCAACTGAAAATGCCCATCACTTCTTGGTTTATTAGCCATTTATAAAAGTGGGGATCTTGGGGAATCTTCTTATGCACCTAGAAGGCCATGACAGCCTAGGAGTTAGGCTATGTACCAGGATCCACCACCTCAAGATCCACCTTATTACCAACAACCACAATGGTGGAACTTACCAAATTGGAAAACTGGTCTCCACAGTATGCTTCACACCATCCTTGGCTACAAGGATGGAGGGGAGGACATACCTAGGGAAACACTAAGATTCCACCTGTTCCTATTCCCACTCATCCTTATCCACAGTTTCCACCAAATATTCAACAACCTTTGCGAGGTTTTGTCCCTCCACCTTTACCTCCTATTCCATAACAACCTCAACAATTTCAAAATGCAAATTCCCCAAGTCCAACATTATTATCAGCACAATCGGTGCCTAACCCAAACAATAAACCAACTCAACCTCTTCATAATGTTGAGTTGAAAACTTTTCCGACATATGTTATTTCTCCTGTTCCATTACATGAGATTCGACTAAGGTCAGGGAAAGTTTTGGATAAACAAAAACCTTCAGTAGTCATCTGTGAGGAAGACAAATATGAAACTCTCAACCATCCAATAGATGACACTAAATGGGAAGATGTTATTATTCCCAAAGATCAAGAACAAAAGCCTCCCCAAAGTGAATCATTGCAAACTACAAAAGTTCCTCCCTATCCGAAGAGATTAGCAATCGAAAAACCAATGATTCGACCATAATTTGACATTATAAGCGAATTAAAAAATATGTGTCAAAATTCCCTTGTTACAAGAAATAAAGGATATCTTGATTTATAGTAAGGTGATTAAGGAATTGTGTATCAAAAATCCATGTAGGAAACAAAAAGATCCTCCAACAGTGAATTTGGTAGGAGAATTGTTTGAATACATATCAGAGCGGCCTAGGGTAAAAAAGTATGCAAACCCAGGGAATCCAGTAGTAACGATAACCATTAAAAAGATTCCCGTTGTAAATAATCTCATAGACCTAGCGACAACTATTAATGTTATGAATGTCACTACCTTAGAAGAATTACATTTGAAACACTTCCTTCAACCTACCCCGACTATTTTGGAATTGCAGATAAAATGAAATTTATACCCAAGGGGATATTGGATGATATCATAGTCAGATTAGCATCATGGGAATATCCGTTAGACTTCCTTGTCATTCATTCAAAGGATCCTACTAAAGGCCATACCGTTATCTTGGGAAGACCTTGTTTGGCTACTGCTAATGCGTTCATTGGCTGTTGAGAAGGTGAAATGAATATCTCTAATAGACTTTCTATGAACAAACTTATGATATATCGACCAACTCAACCTGTTATAGAAAATCTATGGTGGCTTTAATGTCCATATGAGAACGAAATCTAGGAAGAACCCATATTGCCTAGTGATCACTCCTGGGTAGTTCAGGAGCAAACAACAAAGAATGTGTTAAATCAATTCATTTATGCAATCACATGTGTTGATTTTCCTCAATCTTTCCCTCAATTTGATTATATGGTTGGTGAAGAATTTCAAGAACATTTGGATCCATCAACTCTTTCTTCAACATATTTTATCTTTGAAATAGATGAATTTGTCAGATCCTATACCATGCCTTATGAGATTATTCCTAGAAAATTCCTACATATCAATTCAAGACTAGATGCAAATCAACAAGAACAATTAGTGAATGTCCTTAAGGACCAATTAGGAGCATTTTCCTGAAAATATATTGATATGCGAGGTATACACCTCGACACATGTATCCATCATATCTATACCCAAGAATAAGTAACACATGTTAGGCAACCTTAGAGAAGGATGAATCTGACACTAAAAGATATAGTGAAGGAGGAAATACATAAACTGTTGAATGTTGGTTTTATTTATCCAATTTTTGACAGCAAATGGGTATCCCCACTTGTAGTGGTTCCAAAGAAAGTAACCAGAAAATGGAGAATCTATGTTGACTTCCAGGAACTTAATAAGGCCACTCTTAATGATTATTTTCCTCTCCCATTCATTGACCAAGTCTTGAATACCTTGTCATGGAAGCAATACTTTTCCTTCCTTGTTGGATATAGTGGATATAATCAAATTCTAGTAGCACCCAAGGATCATGACAAGATTAATTTCACTTGTCCTTGGGGCACTTATTCTTATAGGGTCCTACCATTTAGTCTATGTAACTCTCCTGCCACATTCCAATGAGCAATATTAGGGATATTTGATGATCTCATTCATGACTATGTGGAAGTGTGTATGGATAATGTTACAGTATATGGTAATACTTTTCAAGAAGCCCTAGATAACCTAAGAAAAGTTCTCATTAGATTTCAAGAGATGAATTTATCCTTAAGTCATGAGAAGTGTAAAATGTTATTGACTAAAGGAGTAGTCTTAGGGCATCATGTTTCATCTAAATGGATTAAAGTGGATCCTGCTAAGATTGAGGTAATTGTAAAACTCCCACCTCCAAAGGCTCCAAAGGAGGTGAGAATCTTCCTTGGACATGCCGGTTACTACCGACGATTCATCAAAATTTTTATGAAAATTATTGCACCAATGTTTGGATTGCTTACAAAAGATGTTGACTTTCTTTGGACTGACCATTGTAAAACTGCCTTTGAAACTTTAAAAGCTAAATTATCTGTGGCACCAATTATTAGAGGACCCAATTGGGCCCTTCCATTCCATATATCTAATGATGCATTCGATACTGCAATAGGAGGAGTGTTAGGACAAAAAAAGACCAGCAATCTTATGCCATTTACTTTGTAAGTAAGAACTTGAAACCTGCTGAGATGAACTATATAGTCACTAACAAATAATTCTCAGCAGTCATCCATGCCATCAACAAGTTTCACCATTATATTACAGGATGTGAGGTATTTGTACATACAGATCACTCTGCCATTAGATTTCTCATGAATAAACCTATTACCAATGGTCGAGTAACTAGGTGGCTCCTTTTATTACAAGAGTTCAATATTATTGTCCTTGAATGACCAAGAAAAGATAACTTAGTAGCTGACTTTCTCTCTCACATTAATCATGAAGATGATAGTATTCCTATTGATGATAGTTTTTCATATGAGCATCTCTTTTCCATCTCCGTAAACACTCCATGGTTTGCAGATATGGTAAATTATTTAGCCACTATAAAATTACAAGCTCATTTGTCACCTCATAAAAAGCGTTGAATTATAACACAAAGTGATAACTACTCATGGGTTGGCCATGACCTTTTCCATACTAGACCATATTTGATCATTCATATATGTGTCCAAGAAGATGAGATAGTAGAAATCCTACAAAATTGCCATGATGGACCATGTGGTGGTCATTTTTCTGATAAACGTGCAACATACAAGGTTTTACATTCATGATACTATTGGCCTAGCATTTTTAAAGATGTTTCCAAATATGCAAGAAGTTGTGATAGTTGTCAGAGGATAGGAAAACCCACATCAACCGATGAAATGCCTTTACATACCTAGGTTATGATCGAACCTTTTGAGAAATGGGCCCTTGATTTCATAGGACCAATTTCCCCCATGTCTCATAAAAATAACTGTATTCTTGTTTGGACAGATTATGTCACTGGGTGTGTATAGGCAAAAACCTTGTTTAGGGATACTGAAAAATATGTTGTTGAGTTTATTTATGAAGATATTTTTTCCCACTTTGATGTTCCTCATGATATTGTCACGAATCAGGGTACACAATTTACTTCTAAGCCGATGAAGGAATTAACATAAAATAATGGGATAAAACATCGTAAGTCCTCTCCATACCACCCACAAGATAATTTCCAAGTGGAATCAACAAACAAAGTATTGGAAACTATCTTGACTAAAACTATCCAACTACACCATAGAGATTGATCTGATAGACTTCCAGAGTCTTTGTGGGCATATCACACCACATGGAGAAACACCATTGGACATACCCCATATGAACTGGTTTATGGAAATCAAGTAATCTTACCTATTGAGTTACAAGTAAGAACTTTTTGTATTGCTACAGAATTGGGATTAGATATAGATGAAGCACAAAAACAACGAGTCTTACAACTGAATGAATTGGATGAAATTAGACATGATGTTATCCAAAGAATGATCTTAGTTCAAAACCAACGAAGCAAGTGGAATGATAAGTTCATTAAAAAGAAGCAATTTCAGCCTGGAGATTGGGCTATGTCGTTTGATTCAAGGTTTAAAACTTTTAAAGGTAAACTCACCACTCGATGGTCAGGTCCTTATGAAGTGGTTACCATGTTTGATAACGAGGTTGTGAAAATAAAAACAATTGATGATGAACATGTCTCTTTTGTAGTGAATTGGCATAGACTTAAACATTACCATAAACCTATTTCTAAAGAAGACTTTATGCAAGTCATGTCAGTCGACGATGCACTGGCATTGGTGGATGGGGAAGTTTCTTCTCCTTCTCCCCGTTCTTGAAATATTTTGATTTTCTATTGTACATATGTAAATATTTTTGGTGTGGTTTTTTGCAAGTAGTTTTAGAAATTTTGCAGGTATTCATTTTCAAATGGACAATTTCAAGGAAATGAAAAAAAGGGGAGTATTTTACTCCAAAAGAAGATGTTATTATAATTAAATTTCGTCATCTTATCGAGAATCATTTCAGTAATGATTACTTTTATCATGATTAAAAACTATTTGTTTTAGTTAGTCATTTTTATTTCTTTGACCCGAATTCTATCTTCTTTTCAAACTAGACTTTCAAAGAGTTCTTATAATAGTTTCTTATAGCCCTCAACCACCAAAAAATATATTGAAAAAAGTGACATTGATCTCATCAAAACTAAAGGCTACGAGTACAATCCATCCAAATATCTAAGTGGGTGAGTAGAGTATTTATATAAAAGAGTAGCAAGAAGGTCTACCTGATGGTTAAGCCATGGACACATCAATTTAATTTCAATGGAAGAAGATGAGTAGGGAATACATATATCTTTTTATTATTTTCCATTGGTTCCATCCACTACACATTAAAATGTTCAATTGTGTCATATCTTAAGATTGGTTACACTCACTTAAGTATCCCTTACATCAAGACAATACGTAAAGGTA
>CBVK0103250180.1:0-40095 GCA_900067695.1 Picea abies
ACAATACGTAAAGGTAATATATATATATATATATATATATATATAAGAAAAATCATCCTCCAACCCATATACCATCCCAGTCCATAATTTTTTTTTTTAGAGATTCCTCCCCATCTTCTTGCAAAAAGAAACATTCATATACAAATCTTAAAGGTGAGGGTAAGGACTAGTCTCTACTATCAAAAGGGTGTAAGAGACTAACCCACCGGAATACTGAACAGGTCTATTGGTAGCGAGTATCGACCTATGGTATGACTAGGTAAACCCGTCAGAGTACTGAACAAACTTGTTGGCAATGGGGCATTCTACTTGGCAAGGATGATGTCACACACCCACACCAGGCATAAGATTTTTTTTTATTTTCTTATAGGACATGAGCTCCGTTCAGGGTTCCAAAGCCAAATACTCTCCTTGATTCCCTACCAGGTCTTGCTGCTTGATCCACAGGCCCCATTGAATCCTGACTGCACAACCCACACAAGATGGGAACCTTAGATCCCCATGCGACCACAACCCTGTGATCACACACCTAAACACCAAGGGGTGCTAGTCGCGGATCGCGAATTCGAATTTCCAACACATGAGTCACTCCAGACTCTCCATCTCTCGAATCCCAAACTCTGATATAGAACCTAGCTCCACAACTAGTCCCTCTCTTAACTCTTTTCCATGTGACCGCTGGCGCGACCACAGGTCTAACCCAAAGAGGGCGCTTTTGGAATTCACGTATTGGCGATGTAAGGGAGTCGAGCCCTTGCTCATCAGACTCCAAATTCCCGACAAGGTATGAGCGCTGGTTAGCTCCCCTCTTGTCTTTCTTCCACACAAACATTCATCGTTACCACGTGCTAACACCAAAAGGTGCCACCGGGAATCGCGTTTTGGGATTTCGGTTGCAAGGAACCTTGGTTCCTCAATCCCTGAAAGTTCGAAAACCTGGATCCTATAGTCTAGATCCTCCTGCCCTCCAATGGTCCTAATTTAATCCCAGTGTTCCCCTTTTCGAGACTTTGGTGGAGTCTTCACCTCCCAACTCCCGATTCCAAATCCACGAAATGGTTTGGGTGTCAGATCAATGGCCCTGATTTAACCGTGATCCAATGGCTCAGATTTCCTCTTCACGAAATCGATGTTTCACACACGAGGGTTTCGAAATGCAAGGACCTCAGTCCTCTTAATTCATGAAATCCGGTCAAGCCAGATCTAGTGACATCTGTCCTAGGGATGGGTAGTCCAAATCTCTCCTCAACCAACGATTGCGATTAGATCACAACTTCACCTGTTGCGAGCTCTCGCTGCTCCCTTCGTTGACTCTCTTTGATAGAGAGTTAGTGAAATGATTCTAGATCGCCATGCATCCTACTAAAATGGATGATCATGATGATGTAGGGACAACTAATGGCCTGGATTTAATCTGGATTTCACATATTGAGGATATGGGTAGCAGTCTCCTCCTTCCCTTTCGAATCCCTAATGACTTCTGGATCTTCGCCATGTGTCCTCCACAATGGATGGTTAGGATTCAAATCGGCTCCCAACTCATCGAGGATTTGAGATACAAGGAAGAACTTTGTTATCCCAACTCACGATCCCTGGTCTCACGAAATGAACCAATGGTTCATATAAAACTTAGATTGACAGCCCTGGTTCCATCGCTACTTGCAAAGACTGAGGGGGTTGAGGCATTAACGCCTACGCTTCTCCTATAGATCCATGGGTCCTGACGGGCCTGGGATACTCTCGAAATGGATCTCGTCCATTTGTCTAGCAAACGAAAGGGTCTGCCCTTTCGCTAATTGGACTTGCTATCCCTTATGAAATTAGGTGACGAGATTCAAATTCTCAGAACTTGAATTTCCCACGGCTCCGAAACTTTCAAGAGCTAACTCCTTTTGGCACAGGGTTTCCAGACCCGGATCACATGATCCTTCAGAGGGTTCTTGAGTAATTATCCCTAGGCTTGGTTGGGTTTCTGGGTAAGAGCTTGGGTACCTTTCAAAGTCCCTAGGTTGCTGACCTAAATGAAGTGCCTTCCTAATTCACCGAGGTATGAAATATAGGACAGGGGTAGAGTAAACTCATGGGTTTATTGTAACGATAGCCATTTCAAGGAATTCACTCCAACTCTGGAATGTGAGGAAACTCTCTGGGGAAGGTTCCTTCGAGAAATTAAACTAGAACATAACATGAATCAAGTAGATGGGATAATTCTCAAGGGAACAGACTCATATTCTGGACTTATTCATTCTATACACAAACCGATTATGGACATATAAGTATAAGCATGCATACATTATTTCCAATCAAAACACAAGGGAAATCACTTCTATACAGAAACCATTTATGAGCATATAAATATGAGCATGCATCCATGATATTCCATTCAAAATACAAGACATAAAACACTTATCAGAAACACCAGGTGTGATGCGAATTCTAAGAGGGGTGCTCATTTCCACCCAACCATAGGCTTAGTCACTCCCAACGGATTTATAACTAACCACCCCTAAGCTTAGGTCACGATGCTTTGAGATTCAATCTCTTACTTCCAGCTCAACAGAAGTTAGGGATGAAGGTTACTCTCCTTCTCCCATATAGGAATAGACAAGGACGAAGGTTATTCTCCTTCTCCTGACTCAGTCTCCATTTCCTGGGATCAAAACTCACTTTTCCCTTTCAATTCTCCCTCGGACCCGAGAGTTTCCGCTCTCATTTCTACATTCTTTGCTGGCTTTTTTTCTCTGTCGTCCATGCTTCCCTTCTTTCCTCCCTCGGCAAGGTTGCATGTGGCTTGAATCCCCCCATCTGTGGTCAGGTCCGGAAGCCATGCGATGGATAGTCTGCCCCATCCCTCATTACTCTTGAGGAGGACCTTCCCACCTACCAGCCTAATGGGAATTCAATTCTGGACAGAGGGTTGTTCTGATCTTGAGAAACATTAACTCCAGTATGATACTAGTTCGGTGGAGGTTATTGCAACTGTTCCGGGTTCCCTCCACCACCTTTTTCATTAGAAATCGTGGCCTCTCTTTCTTAGCACATCCCCTCTCTCAGCAGTCACGCAACATGTTTCCATTATCCAACAAAATAATAGGATTTACATTCATGGACCTTTATACAAAGGTCCACCAAATTAAACATTCACAATTTGAGTTTGCCATAGTTCCTGGCCAATAAAGTTATATTTATAGGCTGGGGGAAATAGAGTGTTACAATTCCCTCCCCCTTAACGGAATCATCGTCCTCGATTTTCTATCTACCGATATGATATGTATGTATAGGAGTAAACAAAATTGGAAATTCTTGCCTCATGGCATCTTCCATTTCCCAGGTAGCCTCATCTGGGCCAAAGTGTTTCCGTTTCACCTTGACCTGTGCAATGGTTTGATTCCTGAGTGTTGTTTCCTTCCTGTCTAGTATGCATTGGGGTTTTGGTAGGAGTTCTCCTTCCGGTTCCACCTAGATCACAAAC
Source organism: Picea abies (assembly GCA_900067695.1). Lineage (NCBI taxonomy): Eukaryota > Viridiplantae > Streptophyta > Pinopsida > Pinales > Pinaceae > Picea > Picea abies. Next base: position 3,473 of record CBVK0103250180.1, read on the forward strand.
CAGTCAATTATATGATTAGCATCATGTACATATTTTTTCAATAATGAAACATGAAAAACATTATGTGCCTTTACAGTGGGAGGAAGGAGGAAGTGCTAGCCTATAGGCTACAGGTCCCACTCTATCTAGGACTTCAAAGGGTCTACAATACTGAGGTGCCAAGTTGTCACATGATCCCATACTCAAGGAACTCTTCTGGGGTCTAAATCTGAGATAAACATGGTCTCCGACTTTGAATTCTATGGGGGTTCTCTTTCTGTCGACGTAACTTTTCTTTCGGTCCTAAGCAATTTTCAGATTTTGCCTTATCTGCACTACTTGTTGTTCCATTTCTTTCAGCATGTTGGGTTCGATTGTAATTCTGTCCACTGGATTACTCCAGCTGATTGGGATCTTGCATTGTCTACCATAGAGGTCTTCAAAGGGGCTCATCTTTAAGGATTCTTGATAACTGTTGTTGTAGGCAAACTCTACCAACGGTAGGTAGTCTTCCCACTTCTTAGGCTGATGCATTATGTGCATTGTTAGCATGTCCTCTACTATTTGGTTTACTCTTTCTATTTGTCCATTAGTTTGAGGGTGATAGGCTATGCTAAACAACAATTTAGTCTCGAAACCGGCCATTAGGGATTTCCAAAAGTTTGAAGTGAATTTGGTATCTCTGTCAGATACAATTTCCTTGGGCATGCCATGCAATCTAAATATCTCCTTCATGAAGATTTTGGCAATATCTATTGCCTTGCAAGTTGACTTAACAGGGATGAAATGGGCAGACTTACTCAGTTTGTCCACCATGACCATAATGGCATCATTTTTCTTGGTCGACTTTGGTAATCCGGTGATGAAATCCATGGAGATGGTTTCCCATTTCCATTTTGGAATCAATAGGTGTTGTAACAATCCGGCTGGATGTCGGTGCTCTACCTTAACTTGCTATCATTCCAGGCACTTAACTAAGTAGTTAGCTATGTATTTCTTTAACCCAAGCCAATAGAATTGTTTCCTAGTGGTCGTGATCATCTTCTGATATCCTGGGTGACCAGTATATGGTCTCTTATGCAATTCATCCATTATGAACCTCTTCAAGTCATCATAGTTTGGAATATATAATCTATTTATGTAAGTCAGTAGCCCTTCCTCGAGCATTTGGTAGCCTTCATACTTCATCCCTGTGGGCTCTTGCCTTAGATATGAAGTCACAGTCTTAATGAATGCATATGTCTCTTGTGCATTTTTTATTCTCTCCCTGACATCAATTTTGCAGGTGCTTACTGCTACTAGATGAATCATTTTTATACTTCTGCTAAGGGCATCATCAACCACCCTATTTTCCTTTCCTTTTATATGTTTGATTTCAAAATTAAATTCACTTAGGAGAGCCATCCACCTCGCTTGCCTGGCATTGAGTTTTGGTTGATCAAACAGGGGTCTCAATCCACAATGATATATCATAAGCACAAATCTTCTACCCAGTATGTAGTGTCTCCACATTTTCAAGGCGTGCACTATGGTGGCCAGCTCTAGGTCATGGGTCACACAATTGATCTCATGCTCATTTAATTTCCGGGATGTATAGCATATTACACATCCTTCTTGCATAAGGACTCCTTCGAGTCCTTCCTTGCAAGCATCTGTACACACTAGAAAATCATCATCCGGGTCTGCAATATTTATCATAGGTGCATTGGTCAGGAGTTATTTTAGTTCTTGAAATCTTTCTTCACATTTTTATGTCCAAATGAATTTATCCCCCTTCTTCTGAAGGGCAATGATTGGACAACAAATCTTGGAAAACCCTTTTATGAATATTCTATAGTATCCTGCTAAGCCCATAAAGGACCTAATATCAGATACATCTTTTGGGGTAGGCCATTCCATAATGGATCTGATCTTGTCAGGGTCTACTACCACCCCTTCCTTATATATGACATGGCCTAAGTAGTGGACTTGCTTCTGAAAGAAATCGCACTTGCTAAACTTAGCGTAGAGATGATGCTCCCTCAGTACTTGAAGTACGAGTCTAAGATGTTCTTTGTGCTCCTCCCTATTCTTGGAGTAGATTAGGATATCATCAATGAAAACCAATACAAATTTGTCTAGAAATTTGTTGAGTACATTATTCATCAAGCACATAAAAGTGGCGGGGACATTGGTTAACCCAAATGGAACCACCACAAATTCGTAGTGACCATACATCGTTCTGAAGGTTGTTTTGTGGATATCTTCGTCCCTAATCCGAACTTAATGGTAGCCCAATATTAGGTCGATCTTTGAGAATATGTATGCACCTCCCAATGGGTTGAATAGGTCATTGATTCTTGGTAAGGGGTACTTGTTCTTTATGGTTGCTTTATTGAGTTGCATGTAATCTATGCACAGTCAGAGTGTTCCATATTTCTTTTTCACAAACAGGACGAGTGATCCCCACAGAGACACACTGGGTCTGATGTAGACTTTATCCATCATCTCCTTTAGTTGTAACTTGAGCTCAACAAGCTCTGGCTTGCTCATTCTGTATGGAATTCTAGATGCTAGTACAACTCCCAGTGTAAGTTCTATTGAGAAGTCAATATCTCTTCTCAGAGTTAGACCTGGTACTTCTTCTAGGAATATGTCCTTGTATTCTCTTAATATGGGGTGGTCCTATATATTTGGTTTGTCATCTTCAACGGAGTCCAACACATGTATTGCATATAAGGAACACCCTTTTCTGCAATACTTCTTCATTTGAAGGGTCGATATTTGTCTTACTGAGACAGGCTTCTGAATCCCTTGGAGGGTCATATTCCTCCCATCTTTATTTATACATTCTAAAGTTTTATGGTAATGGTCCATTTTAGCTTTATGAGCAGCCAACCAATCCATACCAATCAACAAGTCATAAGATCCCAAGGGAAGCATGTTAAGGGTCGCTTGGGTGGCAAATCCACCCATGATGAATTGGCAAGCTGTTATAGCCTCTGCCACCTTTCTCTTGGTCCCATTGGCTAGTTGTACCAACCATGGTTTAACATGTCTATTGGTGGTAGTTTACACTTATCGGCAGTCTGAGGGGCTATGTAACTCAAATTGGAACCTTGGTCAATTAATATAGAAATTGGATGGCTGGCGATCATACCTTCTAGTTCCACTACTGAAGCTTGATGGTTGGCTTGATTATTTTCCAAAGCTGCATAGATCCATGGCATGCTCCTAGACACATCATTGATGGTGATAGCTTCTTGCATATTGTATATCCCCTTATTGTTTTGTTGTCTGTGTGGGCATTCCCTCAATATATGATTTTCTCCACAACCCCAACATTTTAAGGATTCCTTCTTTATGTTATAGGTCTTTGCTGGGATTGTCTGAAAATGTTTATTTCCACTTTGAGAGGGGAAATGTTGTTGATATACACTTCTAGTAGGAAGGCTCCCCCTAGAATATTTTCCATAGTTCCTAAATCTTGAGGAGTTAAACCTTTTCTTCTGGTATCCCAAGCTATTCTTCTTCTTACATTCCTCATGGGGTCTTGTCTTGCTCCGAAGCTATTCATAACAATACCTCGCCTTCTAGATAGCCTCTTCTAAGGTCCTTGGTTCGTTGAACTCAATTCTATCCCAGTAGGTATGAGGTAACCCGCTAATGAACCGCTACATTTTTTATTTTTCGTCTTTTATGTAGGGTAAATACCTCAGTAGCTCAAGGAATTTATTGATAGATTCCTCTATGGTGAGTTGCCCCAGTCGGAGTTCATAGAATTCCTTAGTTTTTCCATCCATGTATTTTTCTAATAGGTACTGCTTTCTGAATTATTTCTCAAATTGATTCCATGACAAGTCCTTCTCATGGACTCCCTTCACATTCCTAAGGTCTTCCCACCATATGGAATCCTTTCCATTCAGGTTGAAGATGGTTATTCGAGCCTTCAAGTTTTTGGAGTAGTCATGGACTCTAAAATACTTATTTAAACCAAGTAGCCAAGCTTCTGCCTCTTCTCCCTTATTTATCTCTCCATCGAAAGAGGGTGGTTTGGATTTCTTGAACTCTTCTGAACCATTGGTTTTGGAACGCTTCAGTTTCTTTCCTTTCTTCTGAGAATGCAAGCTGGCCCTACTACTAGAAGACCCTTCGGAGTTATCAGCTTCCTTTCTAGAGGACTCTCCTGATGAGTGACCCCGACCTCCATGTTGGACCTTCTTCGCGGTACTTCTCCCATTGGGGTCACTTACAGAGATATTCTTTCGGGTCTCAGGTGGACTCTAACCTCTCTTCTTGTGTCATCGGTCCGCATGACTGGTTGCGGGTTCGTGTTGCAGTTGCCTCTGTATGTCGAATAAGATTTGTAGCAAGATTGCGTTAATTTTTGTTTGTTTTTCTTGCTCCTTTATCAGTCTCTCATTGTCAGCCTTGAAACTCTGTAGCTTATCCCTGAGACTTCTTACAGTTTCAGCCAGATCTGAAGGGGTTTCCTCCACCCTCCTTTCATTAGATTCCTCATCTCTATTGTGGGAGCCATCCCCCACTTCATGGCACATCATCATCCTTTAGTATTGGTGTCTTCCTGTGATTCACTGACTGTTCAAGTGTTTCCAAAAACACATATAGTTAGCTTCATAGATTATTAGTCCATGAATAATACACGGTTTAAACTTCATAATGTACACACAGAGTAGAAAGTTTCATTTATTTCCTTAATAATATTTTTAAATCAATCCTCTTAAGAAATAGGTAAGATAGGGTGTCACTCCTTGGAAAGTACCCATATAGGGTTATTTAAGCGACTCTTCCATGAGCCCAAGAAGGCCAAGTGTTGTAACCATGCTCTAATACCATTTTTTCATACACCCACACCGGGCATAAGAATTTTTTTGATTTTCTTATAGGCCAGGAGCTCTGTTCAGGGTTCCAAAGCCAATCCTCTCCTTGTTTCCCTACCAGGGTCCTGCTGCTTGATCCACAGGCACCATTGAATCTCGACTGCATCACCCGCACAAGACATGAACCTTACATCCCCATGTGACCACAACCCTGTGATCACACACCTAAACACCAAGGGGTGCTAGTTGCGGATCACGACTTCAAATTTTCAACGCATGAGTCACCCCAGACTCTCCATATCTCGAATCATGAACTCCGATTTAGAACCTATCTCCACAGCTAGTCCCTCTCTTAACTCTTGTCCATGTGACCACTGGCACGACCACATGTCTAACCCAAAGAGGGCGCTTTCAGAATTTGCGTATCGGCGATGTAAGGGAGTTGAGACCTTGCTCATCAGACTCTCGATTCCCAACAAGGGATGAGCTTTGGTTAGCTCCCCTCTTGGACTTCGTCCACGTGACCATTCACCGTGACCACGTGATAACACCAAAAGGTGCTACCGAGAATTGGGTTTCAAGATTTCAGTTACAAGGAACCTTGGTTCCTCGATCCCCGAAAGTCTAGCAACCTGGATCCTACAGTCTAGATCCCCCTTCCCTCCGAAGGTCCTGATTTAATACCGGCATTCCCCTATTCGGGACTTTGGCGGAGTCTTTACCTCCAAACTCCCAATTCCAAATCCACAAAATGGTTTGGGCATTAGATCAATGGCCCTGATTTAACCGTGATCCAGTAGCTCAGATTTCCTCTTCATGAAATCGACGTTTCACACACCGGGGTTTCAAAATGCAAGGACCTCAGTCCTCTTGATTCAAAAAATCCATCCAAGATCGATCTAGTGACACCTGTCCCAGGGATGGGCGGTCCAAATCTCTCCTCAACCAACGATTGTGATTAGATCACAACTTTAGCTGTTGCGAGCTCTCGCTGCTCCCTCTGTTGACTCTCTTCGGTAGCGAGTCAAGGAAATGATTTGTCTCACCACGCATCCTATGAAAATGGACGGTCATGATGATGTAGGGACAACTAATGGCCTGGATTTAATCTATCTTTCACATATCAGGGATATGGGGAGCAGTCTCCTCTTTCCCTTTCGAATCCACAATGACTTCTGGATATTTGCCACGTGTCCTCCACAATGGACGGTTAGGATTCAAACTGAATCCCAACTCATCATGGATTTGAGACCCCAGGTAGAACCTTGTTCTCCCAACTTGCGATCCCCGATCTCATGAAATGAACCAACGGTTCAGATATAACTTAGATCAACAACCCTGGTTCCATCACTACTTGCAAAGACTGAGGGGGTCGAGGCATTAACGCCTACACTTCTCCTCTAGATCCATGGGTCCTGATCAGCCTGGGATACTCCTGAAATGGATCTCGTCCATTCGTTTAGAAAATGAAAGGGTCTACCCTTTCACTAATTGGACTCGCTATCCCTTATGAACTTAGGTGATGAGATTCAAATTCTGGGAACTTCAATTTCCCACGGCTCCAAAAATTTCGAGAGCTAACTCCTTTTGGCACAAGGTTTGTAGACCGGGATCACATGATCCTTCAGAGGGTTCTTGGGTAATTATCCCTAGGCTTGGTCGGGTTTCTGGGTAAGAGCTTGGGTACATTTCAAAGTCCCTAGGTTGTTGACCTGAATGAAGTGCCTTCTTAATTCATTGAGCTATGAACTTTGAGATAGGGGTAGAGTAAACTCGTGGGTTTACTGTAACGATAGCCATTTCAAGGAATTCACTCTGACTCTGGAATGTGAGGAAATTCCTTGGGGAAGGTGCCTTCAAGAAATTAAACTAGAACATAATGTGAATCAAGTAGATGGGACAATTGATCCAAATGGATATCGGTGGCCACCCACCTTTTCCAACTGGCTCAAAACAGTTTTCTGACATTTTTGGCAATTTACTATTTTTAGCAGTTTTTACTTCCGGGGCCATTTTGAGGGCCTAAATGAAGGTTTTTCGGCATCGAGCTCCTTAATTATTTTCAAAGGCATTATTGAGCCCCCAAAATGAATCTCCTCGGTGATACCTTTCCAACGAGCTATCACACGCCTAAAATAGAGATCGTATGCAAAAGTTATGACCCCGGGAAGTTGATGTACTAACTTACCCAAACGGGGCCCACATGACTTTTGGCGTTTCATCTCCTAGGGTTAGGTTTTTGGATGTCTAGGGTTTTTTGCATTCTTTCTTATTGTAAATATGCATTCAGAGCCTCATTGTAACCTTCTTCTTGTGAATGCGCGCTACCGTCACATCTCTTCTCAGAGATAAGCCGCCACCATTCCAGCAAGCTTGTTTACCATTCCAGCAAGCTTGTTTCCGCTGCATTTTACAGTTTTAGCTTATTTCGTTATTGAATAGAAAACCAGTTTTACTGTATCTCTATTATTTTGTGTTAAGCACCTGTTAATAATCTGTATTCATTTCATTCTGCTCATAAAATCCGGATCAACAATTCTCAAGGGAACAGACTCGTATTCTGGAATTATTCATTCTATACATAAGTTGATTATGGACATATAAGTATAAGCATGCATCCATTATTTCCAATCAAAAAACAAGGGCAATCACTTCTATACATAAACCATTTATGAGAATATAAACATGAGCATGCATCCATGATATTCCATTCAAAATACAAGACATAAAACACTTATCAGAAACACCAGGTGTGACGCGATTGTTGAGATGGGTGCTCGTTTCCACCCAACCATAGGCTCAGACACTCCCAATGAATTTATCACTAGCCACCCCCGAGCTTAGGCCACGATGCTTTGAGATTCAATCTCTTACTTCCAACTCAAAAAAATTTAGGGCGAAGGTTACTCTCCTTCTCCCATATAGGAATAGACGAGGGAGGAGGTTACTCTCCTTCTCTTGACTTAATCTCCATTTCATGGGATCAGAACTCACTTTTCCCTTTCAATTCTCCCTCAGACCCAAGAGTTTTTTCTCTCATCTCTGGATTCTCTGTCGAATTTTTTTCTCTGTCCTCCACGCTCCCCTTCTTGCCTCCCTCAGCAAGGTTGAGTGTGGCTCGAATCCCCCCATCCGTGGTCAGGTCTAGAAGCCATGAAATGGGCAGTCTGCCCCATCCCTCATTACTCTTGAGGAGGACCTTCCCACCTACCAGCCTGATGGGAATTCAATTCTGGGAAGAGGGTTGTCCTAATCTTGAGAAACATTAACTTTTGTATGATACTGGTTTGATGGAGGTTACACAACTGTTCTGGGTTCCCTCCACCACCTTTTTCATTAGCAATCGTGGCCTCTTTTTCTTAGCACATCCCCTCTCTCAGCAGTCACACAACATGTTTCCATTATCCAACAAAAAAACAAGATTTACATTCATGGACCTTTATACAAAGGTCCACCAAATTAAACATTCACAATTTGAGTTTGCCATAGTTCCTAGTGAATAAAGTTATATTTACAGACTGGGGGAAACAGGGTGTTACAGATGAGGACTTAAAAATAATAAATAATAAGTCTTTGATTTTAAAACTTGTCTTGATGTATGGAACTACTTGTGGGTATGACTGAAAGGGGGTATGCATGGTTAAGTAAATGTAAATGAACTCCATTCACTTGCCATTGGGGGCTAACCTGAAGATGATCTTAAGACCCTCTTGTCTAATTATTCCTAACTATATGTGATATGTTTTGTCTTACAGGTGGGACCTTGCTCTTAACTGTTTTGATAGGCTAGCATGTGAAATTTACCTATACACTCAGAAGCCAAAAATCTTAGTATATTGGAAGGATTGATTGGTTTCCTATATGTTTGATTGAGAAGTGTTACAATGCTTATATGTGGGGGAAGGGATAAATGTTGTTCATTCGTTTAGAAAGTCTATGTGAAAAGGCCATATAATTTATGTCATAAAGAGACACATTATGAAACTTCTTTCTACACAATATTACAGGATGTCATGTCATCGATTTTTAATACTTGCACATTAGCTAATTAACTATATATTATTAGAATAATCTTATGATGACGAGATTTTTTATTCCATCATAGTTTCAGTTTCTGATGAAAAGGAGGATTGATTAAGGCATTTTATTCTTTGTTGTAGTTACATGACAAAGACAACCAAGATGAATACTTCATTCCATCCTCTCATCCACCTTGGCAGACAAGAGACTTACAATCCAATGAATTTGGAAATTACAAGCTTATTGTTGACTGCTATGTCATTTTCAAACCAGATGGAGTGTCGGATGAGGTACTATAAAAAAATACTGTAACCTATAAGGGTGGTTTACAACACTTCAGGTAAATATCGACTAGATCCAACATAGTTTAACATATAAATTGGCATCCAACATGGTTTAACATATACATTGGGATCATATCGTTTAAACATAATCTAACACATACAAATTACTTATGCATGATTTTTTTTTTTTTGATCATAATGTCCAAGTCTTTGAATTGGACATTGAGCGAATCATTTCAAGCATCACCATAACGATTATAAAGGCGTCATGCATAATCATTAATGATGGTGCTTTTTTTCTCTCATTAATCCCAAGTAACCCACAATTTCAAAACACTTGCTCACATTTACAATTTAAGGAAACAAAATACCCTGCATCCCCTCTGTTTTTACTCTGCATTTTCTTTGGTTTGCCTTGCCATGATATTGAACCTCCACAAACCCTCCTCATATCCCGAATTGTTAGCTATCCCTGAGTTCGTAGCCTGTAGAGAGATATTTCTCTATGTGGGATAAGGGCAATTCCTTGCCAGTCTACAGGGGCACGACAATGATGTTTCCCTCCAGTTCTCCCTCGGGTTTTATTTCATGATTGATCGCATTGGGTCACTAGTTTTTCCAGTCTCTGAAGAGTCTATTGTTGTTTCCACCAAACTCCCATGATTTGGAGACAGATGGTTCAAGCATCACCAACTTCCACAACAGAGTTATAATCGGGTTTTTAAACCAGAATATCAAAATGTTTCCGGGGCTAAAGGTTATTCAAAGGGATGAATTAAATATGAATTTATTAACCCTTTGGTCATCATCACCAGATTAATCACTTGTGAGGGTAAGTATTCCACCTTCAAATCCTACCATTTTCGCCTCTTGGCTCACTTTCAGTTTGATAAACCTTTGAATTTTACATTTTTCTTTTCAAAGAGTCTTGAGAAAATGTCCTCCCAAGTTCGCAAGAATGTGAACAACCCTCACCATATCCTATTTCATCATGGCCTTATTAAACTACTGGTTATCTCAGAATTAAGAAAACAAGATAGAACCTAGGATGATTTCCTTTACCAATTTTTGAACCCCCATTTGACAGTTAAAACAACCAAGAAGTCAATTGATTTTGGGACTGATAATCCATCTAACCCTCATTCTCCTAAGACTCCAAAACCTCCAATTAATCATACTCCCTCATCTGCTAAAAAATCCAAGAAGCCTATTGTTGATCCTCGGTTATCCACAAAATTCCACTATCACACCTTCTCCTCAAATTCATAAACCTTCTACAAAATGTGACATGCCTTCCACATCCACTGATAATCCTAAGCCTTCTCTTATTGAAAAGTATGATTAGTCCCCAACTGTTGAAAAGTTTCAACAAGAAAATGCTCATTTGACCCAACGTCTCGAAGAGTATGAAACATTGGATCATCATTTACACCATGATAATGCTTTCCTACAAGCCAAGGTGAATTCTCTACAATGTTTGGTTGATGATATGACTACTACTAATCACAATTTAAGAATGAAGTTGAAGCATCAGAGGAAGCCTAAGAAGAAGTCTCCAGTACATGAGGAAGAAGACCCTAAAGCTTAATCCATATCCTATCTCAATATCATGTCACTACTCAGGAGTATAGTTATGTTTTGGAAATCCATTTTTCTTTGCAGAGAGACCTGCAAAACCTCAAGCGTGGGAGAAATGTTGACTCCATGTTTTGCCTAATTTGTTCCTTCTATAAGTCTCTTTTTGAACATAATGATTATATATTTTGAGCCTATTATCAGATTATTATCATCAGATCGATATGGGATGCGAATCAGGAAAAAGGAGCGATTCAGACCTTCATCCAGACCTTCATCCGGTCCTCATTACAAAACTTAGAGCACATCATATTTGGTCGTTAGCATACCTATGGGTATTTTCGTGAAAAACCAGAACATGGGTTTCTTACCCATTATAGTCCTCCTACTATGGATTCCATTGTATTCAATTTAGACAGTTGAAACTAGCTCCTATATTCGAGATACGATTTTAAGAACTCATAGTATATTAATAGCATAGCTAAACGTTTTTCTCATTTTGAGAGAGATTCGACCCTTTCAGTGGTCGACCTCTCAGACTCTATATATACTTTAGCTTATTAGCATGATGGGATTGACCAAGAGAAACAATTTAAGAATTCTGTGTAAAGTTTAGCTCTGTTCTTCATTTTATTGCAAGTTTATGAATTAAGTTGAGTTTGTGATCAATTAGTGAATTGGAGTACCACAACTTCTCGGGGGGCCTACCAATAGTATGTGTGTCTTATTTCCTTGTCTGTTCATATTTCTAACCTCTCTTTTGTAGGAATTGTTCTAATTTTCTACTTATTTCCTATTAATTCCTCTGTATATCTTATTTCCTTATAATTGTTCTAATCCCTCTTTCTTATTAATTCCTTTGTACATCTCAATTGTGTTAATCACTCTTTTTTGATTATATATATCACTATATTTATTCACTTTAATTACTTATACTATGATGTAAACATGAATCTTATCTGTAATTAAAATAGATTAAACTAACCTCTACAGGGTTGTATAATTATTATTCTCCTTGTTTAAAAGTACAGTAGCATAATTTCATTGAAGCATTTCTTGTTCAAGTACAATTGTTCAATTTCAGATTTTAAGAGTTGTTCATAGGTTTGATCAATCACATACACATGTATCTCATATTTCCTTAATGGTAAAGATTCCAGTAGACTTTCTTGTTTATACTCTACATGTCTCTATAGAAATTAACATTGAATTTATTCTGTTTGAATTATCAGTAGTGCTAAGATGCCATCGTGATATAATTCGCCATCGTAGACACAACCAATATATTTAGATGTCATCATAATATAATTTTCCATTGTAGACACATATATATGATGTTGTTTTCCTTATTCAGCGAGATAGTGTGAATTAGATGATGTTGTTTACTTTCAGTCAATAAGATTAGTGTAATGATGTGGTTTATTTTCTGTAGAATAGAAGTAACTGTGAGTTCTTGATTTAATCTTGAAAAGATGTTTTAAGAATAAATTTCACTTCAAAGGATTGCTTTTAAGGAAAGATAGCTTACTTATGTTCAAGGAATTATTACTTACAGTAATGAGTTCACTGTTCATAGACATAGACTGATCTGAACATTTAAAATGAATTTTACTGTCCAAACAGATCTCAACTTGTTTATATCCCTTTAAATCATATTTTAAGATAGAATTGTAGATTGAAAATATAGTTCTGATGCTTAGGGTAAACCATTCTCTTGCCTAGTTAATTCACTTTCCAGACCTCATAAGCAGTTAGTTTCCTTTCTATCTTGATACATACTGTGTTACAACTAAAAGTTCACTTACCCCGGTCGATAATTTAATTGAGGGAAATTAAGGTATATAGTTTACCCATCACCTCTCTTGTCTCTTTTATTTGTTGCATTCTAATTTACTAATTTATCTAATGCTTCACATAGGAGATTAGACTCGTTATATTCTTGGTGTATGTTATTTCATTTTTTTCTAATCTAACATCAGGAAGCGAGTTGCAACTCGCCATAAAACTCTAATTGTGACTCGGACAAATGAACCGTTGATTGTGTTGAAATTCTAACACCGGGTTACAACTAAGAGAACCCCTCTCTTGTGATTCCATTTCCCAAAAATTGTTTTATTCAACAATCTCAAGAACTAGGGTTTTTCTAAGTAAGGAACAATGTGATTTTTGCACAAAGGGGTTGATTTTGCAAAGCACTGGCTCATCGGCAAATTGTGTATCATCGTGAAATTGTTGGATTCCAAGACATTAATAATGACCAAGGAAGAGCCAAATGAGCTAGGAATTTAATGCTTGGCCATGATTTTTTTAATGTATCATCTTCACAATTATTTTTTAATAACCATGGAATGTAGGCTGCATTTTCTTGATCATTCTAGTATATTTTCTCAATCTTGGAGGCAAGTTTTTCACATGTTTGAAAAATATTCTCACTTGGAAGGTTTGCTAGCCTCCCAAGCCAATGATGTGCCTATATAGATCAGGTCATTGGTTATGAATTCTAGTAGATCCCCTAAGTGCAATATTTTACCTTCTTTGATAAATTTCTAGAATCACATCACTCACTTGGTATCCTTGTACATCTTCTTAACCAATGCAATGATCTTCCAAGCATTCAAACCAAGTGATTGAGAGATATGTGAGTAAACCCACCAATTTTTTGAAGGATTGAGAGATATGTGAGAAAATAACTCCAAGATTATAAGTTATATGCCATTGCTTTCCAGATTAGTTTCCATTCCCACAGTGAAGAGAAAACGAGCTTCCAATCTTATATCCTTCAAAAGGGTTTCTTCAAGATTGAGTTTATGTTTTTACAATAAAATTTCCATCTGTAAGCTTGTGTGTGGAAAATATACAAGCTTGGGAGATTTATACTAAAGTATTAGTTTTTCCCATCATTATTTAATTGTTTCTTCCATCCTCTTTGTAAGACAAACAATGTTCAAATATGCATACTTCACTTGAGGACTTGAAATTGCTGAAATTGTAAATAAAACATCACAATTCCCATACACTAGCTTATTATGTTATTTTATGTATTAACAACATAAGGAAGTAGATAATTAGTTTTAACAAATATTACATTATCGAATTGAAGCTCATGCTTGGGTATTTCATTATTCATGTTCACAGAGATGTTGATCATTAGTTGTTTCTTGCTTTCCCATTGGTTTCACCATGTCTAAGGGAGACTATGAGCACAACTCACATTCCTAAAATCCTAATATCACCAAAAATGGCGAGGGATAATCTAAGATGGTATACAAGAGATAGAAGGATATCATTCATACTTGGGACCTCTCGTTCTACCTACTTATAGTGAATCCAAATATCACTAATTCGGTGTAGTATATTAAAGTAGGTAAGTTGAATGGTGGGTTCTTGTACAATGTGCATGTGATCAAATGAATCACATGTATAAAATAGAAGAGGAGAAGCATGTTGAAAGGAAATTAGTTAAAATGTTTTAAAAAACACATTTAAAAATACGTAACACCAAATGTAAATCCGTATACACGTTGATCCACTACGTAGAAACAAAACCAATAGGGTTGTATTCTAGTGTGGAATACACATGTATGAAATTAGGTTACTTAAACACCACCAAGTAGCCTAATTTTAGGATAGTTCCCACTCTAGAGTTGGTTATGGGAGAATCTTTCATGTAGAAATATAGAATGATTTCCAATTTGAATGATTTGGGATCGTTGTTTGGCCAAATTAATTATGTGGGATAAGTTGGGGATTCATGTGGTTTGATCTCTTAAGTATACCATCAAAATATTATTAATACACAAGAAGGCTTACCCAACTACACTAATGACTAAGCATGTTTGTATGTGATGCAGGAGCATCGCCAACAGAGCACAAGCAAAGGATAGCTAGGCGCACTAGTGTGTATTTTGAAATATTTTGAATTCCAAAGTTGGCATGTTAATGAAATTTCTGAAAAAGATTTTGATTTATGAGCATTTTTAGTGATCAAAGGCCGAGCCATCACATAAGATCGATGAGGGAATGTATTTTTCTTTAATGTGAAGGATTGCAGTACAGATTTGGAGCTTTCTCTCTTATCTGTCTGACTCAAATATTTATTGTAATAAATGTTAAGTAGTTGAAAGATTTTATTTCGATAGGATAGCATAGAGTAGTTGGAGGGAAATAACTCAGAGAGCCCTTTTGTATAAAAACTTTGTATTGTGGCCCAGAAGAGGTTGTTGATAGCCGATAGTTGTTTTTTTTGTTGTTAATGGGCTATTGAACCTATTGTATAGGTTTCCATTGCCGCAGAGAGCTGAGAGATACAAAGAAACAGTGTATGAATGTATGTAATTTTCAGTTGAATGAATATAACAGAGGAGTATTGTCCCAAATGCGTGGTGTTGATGCGTCTATCTGAATGAGTGAATGGTAGACTTTCTTCTTTATTTTCAATTCTCTGTTATTTCTTGTTCTTGTATCTATGCATGCATTTACATGGCTAGATGTATGAATCTGTGAGATTTTAAATAAGTTTCAATTGTTTCTCTTCTATGAGCGAGTGCAAGGAGTGCATAGTTTCTGCAAGGAGTGCATTGACATAGTCTGTTTCAACCCAAAATATCAGGAGAAGTAGTGTGACTTTAGTTGCAGAGAAGTGGTTGGAGAACAGTCACAAAGAGTGCGAAAGCTTTCACAAAGAGGAGTTGAGTTGTGGGGGAAGAACTTGTTGCAAGGCATGCATAGGTCAAGATTTCGACTAAGTGTCGAAGAAAGTGTTCTAAGGGATGAAGAAGGTCGAGGAAGACAATCTCAAGAGGGAGAGAAACTAGACATATTCAAGCAGGAGAATCCTTAAGGTTTCACAAAACCCATGAACTAGATCTGTTTCGGAGGGAGGTGAAGAATTCCAGGCCGTCAGATCTGGGAGAACTACACGGAGGTTGGCCGTAAGGTGTTTTGACACTTCGTGGTTTAGGAATTTTGGAGGTGTTGTAAGGGAAGATTTGCGAACTTGTGGAGTCACGAATTAATCGCAACTGTTGGTTATGTAGAGGACACGTGGAAATGGATTGAGAAATACGAAAATTCGGAGAAGAGCGCTTCGGGAAGAGCAGAAGGTAGAGATCGTGATACTTTCGAAGCCTGAATTTATGAAGGGTTGGCCCATGGTCATATCCCGTGGCCACCTAAGAGGAAGGTTTAGTGTGGAGTTAGTACTCACGGATTTGATTGTTGCCAGGAGCACCGAAGAGAGAAGGCACGAGTAGTTCGACCTTGCGGGTAACACAAAAGGGACCTGTGTGTTGAGAATTCGGGGTGTGTTGAAGGCTTGAAGAGTCAATTCAACTTAGGATTTTGAAGATCCAAGACCCGGAGGTCACGTAGTCCCAAGGAGGGAAGGGGGGTCTATGCCAGAGTGGTATCAGAGCAGATACAAAATTGATTTTTGTAGGAGAATTAGGATGATATCGATGAGAGGTATTAGACACATCAACACAATGCCACCTAGAAGATGTGTTGAGATACCCGTAGAAAATAGAGCTATGGAAAGGGAGATGAGAGAACTGTGTGCAAGGCTAGATGCCATGGAAATAGCACAAAGGAGAGCACCTGATGCTGGAGACATCAACGATGCATAAAATGAAGAAGTAGAGGTTGATGAAGTTGTAGCTGAGGATGCTATGAAATAATTCTTGCTGAAAGCGGTTGTCAAGTTGGGAGCCAGAGTGAAGATCGACATCCCAATGTATAAAGGTAATTTAGACACGGAAGAATTGCTTGATTAGATATGATCAATGGACAAGTATTTTGACTATGAAGATGTTGAAAAGGAAAAAAAGGTAAGACATGTCATCACTAGGTTGAAAGGACATGCAACACTATAGTGGGATGAACTGCAGGCTGATAGAAGAAGTAAAGGAAAACAAGATATTAAGAGCTGGGATAGAATGGTAGCCAAACTAAAGGCAAAATTCATACCCAAATATTACCATATAAATCTTTTCAGGAGGATGCAGAACCTAAGACAGAAGGGAATGTCTGTGAAGGAGTACACAGAGGAGTTCTACAGATTGAACATCAGGGTTGGAGAGAGATTGAGAGATGAAGATAAAGTTTCCAGGTACATCAACGGTCTGAGATATGATATCCGAGACGAAATCAACATGGTGACAATTAGAACAGTAAATGATGCATATCAGATTGCACTAAAATCAGAGGAGAATTTGGCTAGGAAGAAGTGTCAACAAAATAGCGGCATAAGCTTAAACAAAGGCAAAGGATTTACCCATGACAAGGTACAAAATCCCAAAGGTGAGACAAAGAAACCACATAATCACTCTAAGAGAGGATGAATTTCCCAAGTAAGGAAAAGTGGTGGCGGAAACTCTTTTCCCAAAGGAAGAGGAAGAGGTAGAGGAGGAGAAGTAAGATGTTATGCCTGTGGAAAAACATGGCACATGTCTTGGGATTGTACCGAGAAAAAGAAAGAAGGAGGTGAAGCTCACATTTCAGAAGCGCAGAAGTGAGATGTTGAGGTAGAAGGTGCAGAGGATGGGAGATATTTGATGATGAAAGAAGTTCTCTTGAAGTTAGAGACAAAAGTTGAAAGGCCAGCACAGAGGAACAGTTTGTTTAGGACAACTTGCAAGACTAAGGATAGAGTATGAAAGGTGATAATTGATAGTGGGAGCACTGATAACTTAGTATCCACAAATATGGTGGAAAATTTAGAGCTGGAGATGACTGTACATCCAACGCCATATAAATTCTCATGGTTACATAAAGGTCATCAGGTAACAATCACTAAACAATGCCTGGTTGAATTTAAGATAGGAGGATATAGAGATGAAATTCTATGTGATGTGATTTCCATGGATGTATGTCATGTTTTGTTGGCAATACCATGGAAATATGACAGGAATGTCATTCACAATGGGAGAAGAAATACTTACACCTTAGAGAAGAATGGTAGGACACACATGTTATTGCCAATTGAGGAGAAGAAAGTGAAGGATGAAGCCAACATGAGCATACTTCTCATGAGTGGGAAGGAACTCCTGAATGAAGTAAAGAAGGAACAAGAGATTTTGTTTGTTGTAGTGAGGAAGCTGAGGGTTATCCTTACGAGGACTTCTATGGAATATCTTCCTGAGGAAATTTAGGAAATGTTAGAAAATTTTTCTAACATAGTAGTGGATGAGTTACCAAGATCATTGCCACCTATTAGAAGTAGCATCCATCACATTTATTTTATACCATGAGAAAACATGTTGAACAAAGCCACGTACAGGTTGACACCTCAAGAGAATGAGGAGGTGAAAAAACAGGTTCAGGATCTGTTAGACAAAGGGTTGGTTAGAGAAAGCTTGAGTCCATGTGCAATACCAACTGTATTGAGTCCAAAGAAGGATGGAGGATGGAGAATGTGTACAAACTCAAGAGCCATAAATAAGATCACCATCAGATACATATTTCCATTGCCAAGGATGGATGATTTGATGGATTGTTTGAGTGGAGCAAACTATTTTTCAAAGATAGATTTGAAAAGTGGATATCACCAGATAAGAATGAGAGAAGGTGATGAGTGGAAAACAACATTCAAGACAAATGAGGGGTTGTATGAATGGCTTGTTGTTCCATTTGGCTTAACAAATTCCCCGAGTAATTTTATGAGGCTGATGAATGAAGTGTTGAAAGATTTCATTGGCAAGTTTGTGATTGTATATCTAGATGATATACTAATCTTTAACAAGACTAAAGAAGAGCACTTGAGGCACTTGACGTTGGTGATGAGGAGGTTGCATCAAGAGAAGTTGTTGATTAATTTGAAAAATTCCTCTTTCATGAAGACATAACTCATATATTTGGGTTTTGTGATTTCTTCAAATGAATTGAAGATGGATCCTGAAAAGGTGAAAGCAACCAGAGAATGGCCATCACCGAGGAATATCTTCAAGGTAAGAAGCTTCCATGGATTAACAAGTTTCTATCAAAAGTTCATTAGAAATTTTAGTGCGATTAGTGCTCAAATGATGGATATAGTGAAGAAAAGACACAAGTCTTTCAAATGGATAGAAGAGGCTGAGAAGAGCTTCAAAATATTGAAGGATAAGATAACAGAACAACTGATTCTGGTTTTATCGGATTTAAGAAAGACATTTCAGGTGAGATGTGATGTGAGTGGAGTTGCAATTGGAGCGTTCTTGAGCCAAGATAATAGACCTGTTGCCTATTTCAGTGAGAAGTTGAATGATGCTAAAAATAATTACTCCATATATGACAAAGAGTTCTATTTCATAATTCAAGCCTTGAAGAAATGGAGGCACTATCTCGTACCAAAGGAGTTTTTTGATATAGATATAATCAAGCTTTGCAATTCATAACTAGACAAGAGAAGTTAAACCAGAGACACACTAAGTTGATAGAGTTTATGCAAAATTTCACTTTTTTCATTAAACATATTTCTGGAAATGCTAAGAAGGTTGTTGAAGCATTGAGCAGGAGAATTTTGATTCTGCAGGAATTTCAGGTTACGAACTTGGGGTTTGAACACCTTAAGGAAATGTATTGTAATGATCTAGATTTAAAGGAGGCATATGGAGCCTGTGCAAATCCTGTACTCAGAGATAGAAGCCAGTGGGACAAATATCTGATTCAGGATGGGTTGATGTTCAAGGGATGTCAATTGTGCATACCAAAGTGTTCGATGAGGGAAAATTTATTGAAGAAAAAGCATAGTGGAGGTCTAGCCAGACATTTCGTCCATGACAAAATGTCTGCTCAGTTGAACGGTTTGTATTATTGGCCAAGTATGAGAGGAGACGTGAAGAGGTTTGTGAACAAGTGTAATATTTGTCAGTATGCCAAGGGGAATAAGAAAAACAATGGGTTGTATCAACCATTTCCTATTCCAGAGAGGCCTTGGGATGCAATAAGCATGGATTTCGTGTTGGGGTTGCCGACAACACAAAGAGGAAGTGATTCCATATTTGTGGTAGTTGAAATATTTTCAAAGATGGCACACTTTATCCCATGAAAAAAGACCAGTGATGCAATGTATGCTACCAATTTGTTTTTCAGGATATTGTGAGACTCCATGGATTGCCTAGGAGTATAGTTTCGAATAGGGACAACAAATTTTTTGGTCATTTCTGGAGAACATTGTGGAAGAAGCTGGGGAAAGAGATATCTTTTAGTTATGCACATCACCCACAAACATATGGGCAGACTGAGGTGGTGAATCGAAGTCTAGGAGATTTGCTGAGGAGTTTGGTCATTGAACACCATAGTTAGTGGGATCAAATTCTAGCACAAATAGAGTTTGCATACAATGAGTTAGTGAATAGAAGCATTGGGAAAATTCCATTTTAGATAGTGTATGGAATGAATCTAAGAGGAGTGTCGGATTTGAGAGATTTGAAGCAGAGAAAAATTAGGAGCACTAGAGATGAAGACTTCTCTGTAGAAATGTAGGAACTTCATAATCAGATCAAGGAGAAGTTGAAGAAGAGCAACAATGAATATAAGTGTAGAGCTGATAAACACAGGAGGAAGCTTGAATTTGAAGTTGGAGACTAACTTCTAGCACATCTTAGGAAGGATAGGTTCCCAAGGGGAACGTATAATAAGATGAAGTTGAAAAGGATAGAACCATGTAAAATCCTAAGAAGATTTGGGGAGAATTCTTATGAGATAGAACTACCAGAGGATGTGGGAATATCACCGATATTCAACATTGCAAACCTGTATTCATACCGAGGATATGGAGCCAGAGGATATGAATATCAAAAGAAGATCCAGTGGGAGAAACAAATGCTTGTAGTAGAGAATCCATAGATGGAGCAGATCATAGATCAACGAATTGGTAAGAAGACCAAAAGAAAAATGTATTTTGAATATTTGGTAAAGTGGAAAGGATGACTGGTAGAAGATTCCAGTTGGGTAAATGAAGCGGATATCTATAAGCATGGAAGGTCGGTGCATGAGCTCATGGACATAAGTCCATGAATTCTTTTAGCCAAAAGAGTATGATGTAGGAGCATCGCCAACAAAGCACAAGCGGAGGATAGCTGGGTGCACTAGCGTGTATTTTGAAATATTTTGAATTCCAAAGTTGGCATGCTAATGAAATATCTGAAAAATACTTTGATTTATGAGCATCTTTAATGATCGGAGGTTGAGCCATCACATAAGATCGATGAGGGAATGTATTTTTCTTTAATGTGAAGGATTGCAGTACAGATCTAGAGATTTCGCTCTTATTTGTCCGACTCAAATATTTATTGTAATAAATGTTAAGTAGTTGAAAGCTTTTATTTTGATAGGATAGCATAGAGTAGTTGGAGGGAAAGAACTTGGAGAGCCCTCTTGTATAAAAACTTTGTATTGTGGCCCAGAAGATGCTATTGATAGCCGATAGTTGTTGTTGTTATTGTTAATGGGATGCTGAAGCTATTGTATAGGTTTCCATTGTAGCAGAGAGCTGAGAGCTACAAAGAAGAAGTGTATGAATGTATGTAATTTTCAGTTGAATGAATATAATAGAGGAGTATTGTCCCAAATGTGTGGTGTTTATGCATCTATCTGAAAGAGTGAATGGTAGACTTTCTGCTTTATTTTCAATTCTCTGTTATTTCTTGTTCTTGTATCTATGCATGCATTTACATGGCTAGATGTATGAATCTGTGAGATTTTAAATAAGTTTTAATTGTTTCTCTTCTATGAGAGAGTGCAAGGAGTGCATTGATAGAGTCTGTTTCGACCTGAAATCTTAGGAGGAGTAGAGTGAATTTAGTTGCAGAGAAGTGATTGGAGAACAGTTGCAGAGAAGTGGTTGGAGAACAATGACAAAGAGTGTGAAATCTTTCAGAAAGAGGATTTGAGTCGTGGGGAAGAACCTATTGCAAGGCGTGCATAGGTCGAGATTTTGACTAAGTTTCAAAGAAAGTGTTATGAGGGACGAAGAAGGTCGAGGAAGACAAGCCAGGAGCGAGAGTAGCAATAAATATTCGAGGAGGAGAATCCTTAAGGTTTGAAAAAACCCATGAACAAGATCCATTCTAGAGGGAGGTGAAGAATTCCAGGTCATCAGATCTAGGAGAACTACATGGAGGTTGGTCGTAAAGTGTTTCGGAACTTCGTGGTTTGGGATGTTTGGAAGTGTTGTAAGGGAAGAGTCGTGAACTTGCAGAGTCACGAAGTAATCACAACCGTTGGTTGTGTAGAGGACACGTGGCAACAGATTGGGAAATCCTGAAATTTGGAGAAGAGCGCTTTTGGAGTAGCAGAAGGTAGAGCTTGCGATACTTCTAAAGCCTGAATTCACAAAGGGTTGGCCCACAGTCATAGCCCGTGGTCACCTAAGAGGAAGGTCTAGCGTGGAGTTAGTACTCGCGGATTTGAGTGTTTCCAGGAGAGCTGAAGAGCGAAGGCACGAGTAGCTCGACCCTACGGGTAACACAAAAGGGACTTGTGTGTTGATAATTTAGGGTCTTTTGAAGGTCGGAAGAGTCAATTTGACTCAGGAGTTTGAAGATCCAAGACCGAGAAGTCGCGTAGTCCCAAGGAGGGAAGGGCGGTCTGTGCCAGTATGATGGATTTAATATTTTAAATTAATAAACTTTTAGGGATTTCAAGACTTTAAATAATCAATGAGAAAGGACTCAACCTATTATATGTGACTTAAAGAATCCAACAAGACATCTAAATTAGGTTTCATTTAGGCCCATTTGAGGAATATGACATTGAACATGTGTGTAACTTAATAGGATAAAGAAAGTGATGCACCTTGAATAACATCATCATAAGGTGAAAGTGTACATAAGTAGTGTTGCATGCATTACACATAATTTAAATGTATAGGGGTAAATCATCATCATCATCATAATCATTCATCAACATCAAATAAACAAACACTTCAATTCATAGAACATGTGCCATGAAATCGAGAGAGAGAGAGAGAGAGAGAGAGAGAGAGAGAGAGAGAGAGAGATTGTACATTTTTTACAAAATGGCATATCACGTCCAATATGAAAAATGGAAGCAAGTTCCCAAACATGTAAGAATGACATATGGTGCCTTATATACAAAATGACACTCATTGGTCACTCATTGATCACTACCACCCTTTCCATTATCAGGTGCATATCCAAAGTTGATCTTTTTTCTCTTACTCAATGTAGGAGCTCGAGTCTTTTTTCACTTAAGTGTGGTTCATCTCTATGGAGACTAGACAAGGAAACAAAATTCTTATAAGTTTTTTACACAATGAATTAACACACTCACAAAATGATTCTTTATAATTCTAGCCAAGAAAACTCACCACAAATGATATCGAGAGAGAGATTGTACATTTTTTACAAAATGGCATATCACACCCAATATACAAAATGGAAGCAAGTTCCCAAACATGTAAGAATGACATATGGTGCCTTATATACAAAATGAGGAGGAAGTCACACAAAGAGATACCTTCATGTGCACTATCATCACCACCTAGCTCAAAAAGTAAGCATCATTCACACCCTTGCCACAAGGGCCACAATAATCTTGGATGCAAAACACTTGAACTATGAACTAGATAACCTTAGTATGGTATTGTAAAGGAATGGTTACAATGATTGGAAGATTGGCGAGGGAATCCAAAAATCAATGAACATAGGACACTTACATAGGAAGTTGGATATCCCAAAAATCACACTACCATGAACACCATTAGAATCTTGGTAGACTTGATGAAGGACTCATTAGATCTTAAGAAATTGAAAGGTGTCTATAAAATCTCATGTTCCTATTGAAAATCTATATTGGTGAAATTGGACAATTAATACAGGTGCACTTAAAAGAACATGCAATAGATAATTATAGAGATTGAACCTCCAGATAAACTCTCACAAGGCACTCTCAAAACATTAAATGAAGGCCACAATTATACCCAATAATATAACTATTGAAACAAAGTGGAAGTGCATACTAGCAAGATCAAGTTAGTATTCATTCTGCAACACATGCACATTCAAACTAAAAGAATCTAGAACATAGACAGAGAACATATGACAAATTTTGTCAGGAATGATCATTTTAATTCATGAATCGCTTGTTTCACCATACCTGAGTGTGCGGTACATCAAATGAGCAAGCCACTACTACTATTGCAGTAGTGGAAGAATTTGACAAGCAAGCTTCTTCTACTATTGCATTAGTGGCATAAACTGACATTGATGCATTTGTCGATGTCAAGGATTTGTTATTTGATCATAGCAACTACAAACATCATATAATTATATATAGAAAAAACACACACAAAATAATCTATCTATCTATTATATATACTCAATGAAGAACATAGAGATGATAAAGATACTAACCTCCTCCACAAAACTATCATGTCTAGTGGCCTCCATTGGCCTATAACAAGTTTTCTCGTAGCTTGAAAATTTGTGAGAGTCACATGAACTAGGTCTATTTTCCCTCTCATGGTCGAACTCTATTGCAGTACTTGATGGCCCAACCCCTTCCCCCAACATTACCTGAAGGTTTCTCCTGGCGAGATAATGCTATAAATGTGTTGTGCTACTCCAAGATATGGCTTAAGGTTGATATTGATGTTTGGGACTGGTTGGTGCTTTTCGCTATGGGAGAATGTCAGGTAGGGGGGTTAGGTCACTTCCTAGGAGGATGAGGACCTAGCAATGGGTCACACCTAGCATTTTCTCTATCCTATGTGAACCCAAAACACACCCCTTGGAATTCACCAATGTAAAAGTAGTTGACATGGAGACCTAAACAAAACTTTGTCCATAATTTTCTAAGGAAATATAGAGGCACCTCCCTATTATTGCAAGGAAATTTGTCAAATACCATAAACCACCTATCCATCTAATTGTCTAAAAATGGTTGGAAGGTGCACAGGTCCATACAAATGCATCTCTTTGTTATTGGTAGTTGTAATATGGTTCTCAGGTTAATAAACAATGTCATCATGTCTTGTTTTGAAATTTTTAGGTCTCTAACTTGGTTTTTATCTAGACTTGTTCTATAATGTTCATACATTATGGCCCTGAAATCATAAAAGTGAGTTAATTGGCCTTGGTAATTTGTGATGGAAGGCACAATGGTGTCTAGGGAAGTGGCTATTGAAAACCATGAGGGCTCTCTGGTATTTTGTAAGTCTTGTATAAGGGTTCTAAGAGATATCAACCCTACATCAATTTCCATGTTTATGTTTGTTGGTTGTGGGTTGGGGTTTGGTGTGTCTTCTTATGGTGATGTTGGGTTTGGGTTCTCTTCAGGATCCATATTAATTAAGTGTGTTGCAATTTAATAAGTGAAAATTAAATTTTGTTTATTTTTTCATTTAAACAAATTATGAAATAAAAAAATTCAAATTCCATCAAAATACTTAGAATCAATTGAAGAACACACGAGCAAAGTTTGGTAGTTATTTGTCAAGATTTCCCCAATTTTCTCAATATCTCTCAAAACACATGGTGTGGTCTATTGGTGAAATGGATTGGCCATAGGTGTTAAGAAAAATTGGTCCATGAGAATGTGCACACATTCCTAGAGTGCATGCATATTCTTGGAGCATGGGAACATGTTCCTAAGAACACCAACCTAAGATCGACTTGGAAAATTCTGTGGTAGTTTGGGGAATGTTGAAGCTTGCAAATCATGAGTGCGTGCACATTTCTGAGAGCAAATGAACATTTCTAAGAACGTGTGTGCATTCCTGGGCACCCCATTGCCACTTTTTTTACCATCATCTTCATGTGAGCGCCCATAACCAAGAAATATGTGATTGGTGGGATTTAGATTATGCTTATGATAATGGGTATAGGTACAATGGTCACTACTAGGAAGACAAATAATTTCACCTTATATTTGATTCCTCTACTCCACATTATGAAAAAAATGTCAATGAGGGAACTTAGGAATCAATTATGACAACCAATGTTTAGCTTGCATATTCTATAGTGCTAGTGTTCCTTCCTGAACCTTTTACAACAATGTGGATGATATTTTGGACATGGTGGGTTCTATTTAATTAGTTCCACATGATTGTGGTGGACATATAGATCATAGTACTTAGCCATTCATTGAGCTAAAGAGTCAACATGAGCACATAGGAATGGGACACAAGTTTATGGGTAAGCTTATTATACTACTCCAGGTCTATGTAACCCAATTTTATGGGTAAGCTTCTTGTACTACTTTAGTGTTGTGGCTAGACCTTGTACATTGGACCTTGGTTCCCTGAAGTACTTTAACATTGCAATCAGACCCATACATGGGACCCTAGTTTAAGGTTGTGCATCCTCACTACAAGCATTGAGGGAAATAATTTTTGAAGGGGGATGGAGTGTTGGGATCCTCCCTGGGTGTAACCAGGGGGAGGGGAGACCTAATAGAGTAATAATGTAGTTATGGTGGCCATCTAATGTACAGTTATATGGGTCATGTTACCCACCCATGCCTAGGGTTAATTAGAGGAGATAATGTCTCATGGCCCACAATGAAGAAAATGATCTCGACGATGATGATGATCGACATGTCCACTCATGGAAGCCCAACAAACCCTCTCAGATGCTTCTTTCACTCTTCATCAGCAAAGCTCATCCCATCCAATCAAGTACAATCTTTGGGAGGTATTTGTCGAGTGCCATCATGAGGTACATTAGCCCTTGTTTCATATGAAGTGTCGTACTTAATATATTAGGCATGTGAATGAGGATCATTGGTTGAAGTTGAATAATGAATCATAAGCTCAAGAAGTTATGCTTCTTGTCTTGTTTCATCTTGGTGGCCATCCTTTATACTCTAGTCTCATGTTGTCACCCCCAAGCAACAAGGGTATTATTGGGGGGCCCTTATAAGCTTAACATTCCATTTCCTCGCCATACTTAATACTTACAATCTTGGATCCTATCACAATGTACTAAACTTCGGTAATGGGTCATGGTTCATTCTCTCATGGGAAGAAGGGATAGAATGTCAATATTGATGTGGCTACTAGTAAGAAATCATAAATAAATAATGTTTTGGGATAGCAAGATCATTTAAAATCCACGATCCATACTCGAGCTCTACCCTTTTTGTGTTCACCCAAGTCCTGAGAGAGAATAAATGCTTCATCAATTGAAAATGACTTGTTAAATATCCCATTATTATATGAAGCAATGAATGCTAATGCTTGAAACCTTATAAAGAGGACTTGTAAATTGGAAAAAGGAAAAGATAAAATGCATATTAAGGGGTTTGGAAAAATGTAGCACCTAGAAAGGGGTAACTCAAGAGCAAGCACACCCTTTGTTGACTCATACTTTGTCCACCTATTTCAGAGTTCACAAAGTGTTGTAAAACTTATATTTTTTATTAAATATTTATGAAACAACTATAGTAGGTGGGGTCCCTTAGGAAACAACACTAAAATTACATGGTTTTTATATGGCATGCATTTTCTCAGCATCAAGACATGGCATTGATATATTAATTTATACTATGGTTTCAATTTGGGGTTATCTCCTTGCATTGAAGAAGTTCATCTCAAGGTTCATTTAAATGCATACTTGGGTAATCATGTTTCTCATGGCACAAAAGAAATATTTGGTATGATGATATGCTTCAGTTTTGGTATATCTCACCTCCTAGTGGTATTAAAAATTGCATGGAAAATTCAAGAATACATGGATCAACACACTCATTACATAGGCATATATGGTGGCATGCTTTAATGCTTCAACTTTGCATGGCATTAAAATTTGAAGAGATGCATAACCCTTTATTTATTTTTATATAGTGCATATAGTGATGTCTATGGTTATATTTGATTGGCATGGCATTAAAATCATGGTCCAAATATGGCATATATGGTTAAAAGGTTGGAATTCCCCATCTTTGATTTAGTTTAGCCCTTGTATAAGACATGACATTGGTTATAAAGTGAAAGGATCACATTCACAAAGGCTATGGTCTAACACATGTTGGTGATTGATCATGTTTAAATAATCCTCACACGTCAATGTATCAAAGGCATACATTTACAAACTTCATCATTTAAGTGATTGATTTGATATGGTTGTGTAACACTGCATGTGGTATATATGGAATATAGATTTGGTTTACATGTGATTTCAACGTGTTGTAACAAATTTTATGTGATATATGACTATGGGTGTATTGTGAGTTGGTCATGCATTAAAAGTTGGAACGAGTGGGAATTGATCATCGTCGAACCCATGCCTTACCATCTTTGGAATTCATTAGGGATTTGTTCATTTGATTGTTTGGACTGTGGAGAGAGAGCTTAGTGTTGTGTTCACTCCAAAAGATTGCTACTTGCTCGTTGTTGCAACCGTTGAATCCCACACAACTGTTTGGACTCAAAATTCGTATAAAGAGTGGTCTCTACTTGACAAGGTATGTACCCATGCATTTTTTAGAGCATTATTGTAGTTAGTTTGTTGTTAAATGAACTAATATGGCTCTATAGTTGGTTGCTGGTATGAAACTCTTCTTTCCTTATTCTTTCGCTTATATATAAAGAATGCTATGGAGAAATAGACAAAAATGTTTTGGATTAGCTAGTTTTGAAAGTTTATTACTGGTTGAAAGAATTTACGGTGACAAGAATTGCAGTGGGTTTATTTCTTTTTCAATTTCTTAAATATTTTTTGTTGTCAATAATTCATTATATCACTTTCCATGCTTTTTTTTTTCCTCACGTTCTGGAATGGTTTGAATGAAAAATCAAAATGATAACAAGTGGAAGAAAGTGTTGGGTTAAACTCACAATGATGACCATTTATTTATAATGAAATGTGACTTGGGTTCATTCTTGAATTTTTTTAATGGTATGAAAGAAGAATAAATTTGAAACCTTGGTTTATTTATGCAAAGGCATGTACCTCATCTTGTCTTTTAATTGTTTCCATACCTAGCATTTCTTCATGTGTTGAAAGAAGTTGTTTCTTAGGTTTAATGTTTTATCGATACTCATTTTTTTAAAATGACTACTTCATTGTTCTCCATATGCCCATGGTTGTAAATTTGACATACTTTGTTGGTATGGTCATTGTGAAAATCTTTCCCAACTTCTTGATTGTTTTGTATTATGCCTAGGCTACTTGATAAAAATATATGGGCTCATGTTCATTTTAAAAAATAATCCATCCAATGCTCTCATATTCTATTTATACTCTATTTAGTATGTCAAATAGCCCATTGTCTAGAGAATTGTTAGTCGCCACATAAACTCTTTGATGATTCTTGTATTGGGTATTGGTAAATGATACGGAGATATGAAGTTCAACAACTGCAACTATCAGTTGGTTTATAGAACGTTGTTTTTAAAGGATCGTATAAGGATTATTGTTGTTCTTTTGAATATGGTAAAAAGCATCAAAATATACCAAACCCAAGTCGTTTTATTTTCACTCAAGCTACAACTCGATATAAAAAAATTTATGAAATAAAGTTTATAAAAATCCAGTGGGACCCCACCTATTATTAGTTAAATATTAAAAAATATTTTTGATCCCTTATCCTAAAACAAGTCCACTCTCTCATAAATTAAAAGTTAATTAAATTTGTAAATAAAAGTAGTTGAACTACCCAACTACTTCAAAGAATATATAAAAGTAGATGACAAGTTCGATGAGGAAGAAAAAGAATATAGAAGAGAAAATATTGTCAAGGTATGCCTAAGTTCTAAGTGAAATATTCATCTTTTCATTCCATTCTAAGTTTTCTTGAGGACTGAATTGTCTTGTTGATAGCAGGGTTGTTCTAAAAGGTGGCAAGGAAAGATTGAGTGACATTTATTTCTGATATGATCCAAGGTCATTTATTTTCTTTGAAGTTTGTTTTTCATAATTATAAGTTCTAATGTTATTCAATGCTAATTAAGTTTTGAAGAGTTTAAACAATGATGCACATGTTACTTGAAGTGATCCGGATTGATCTTGCATTTTAATCTTTTATTTTTTGGCATCAATTGCCAATGTATGATTTTTAATTACATCATGTGATTCCAAGAATGTCTCTGGTCCAAGCCCTCATAGGGACATGAAGATATATTTTCAGTTGTAACTTAGATTGATCATTAATAAAAGATTTTGTTGGTTTATTTCTCACTTTTGTGGACTATTGGAATACTATTATTTCATATTCGTATTACTGTATCTATTACATATTTCAACACTTATTTTAATATATATTTTTACCAATTCATTTTGTATCACATTATTTGTTTTAAATTTGCAATATTTAGTTAAAAACATAAAAATATATATATTGAAAAGTAGATTTCAGATCCAAGAATTACATTTCTTGAAATCTGACTGAAATTTTGGAGGGCTATAAACTAGGGTGATATTCCTGTCTATCTTGACAAGATTTGAAAAATGTTTGTGTAAGGAGCATTATCATTCCTTGCATCAACACCCTCTACAAATGTGCTCATAGAAATAGACCAAATGATTCCATAATCCATGAAGTAAGCCCAACTCGTTTCATTATCACACTTACACTTAAAGGGTTTCTTTTCATTCTTTCTTCCCTCGGGATGTATCCCTCTACTTGGGTTTTTTATTTCATGCTTTGGTTGACACACCTAATAGTGTCTGATGACAATCCTCCCATACCTAAACTTGTCAAAATGCATAAAGTCTTGAGCTAATATGAAGTTTGAAGGGCATACTTGATGTGAATTGTTCATGTGGCTTCTATGATAAGTAACGACTTAATTTATATGATCTAAGGACTCTTATACCTTGTGAACATTGGTCTTACTTGATTCCATGAATTTGATTGATTTGGATGCACCTAAAATAGTCCTTTGAAGGGCATCCCATTCTTTCACCCAAGATATTGTGCATTGATTGTAGGATATGGCACATGTGATGTAAAGCGTTGAGTCATTTGATGGCTTGACATACTCAAAAACAGGTTCTCACATCTTATGGACCTTGGACGATAGAAAAATGGGCTTGCATTTGATAAATATGGTCACGATGACACACACATGGGAAGAAATCCCACATTTTGGACAGTGCACCTACAACTTACTCAGCCACTTGATGGAGGACCTTGCACTTGGTTTGGCTTGGATACCACTCAGAGAGGTGGTGCATGATCATTACACCTTGGATGATGGCTCTCTCACCCTAACATGGGGTTCTTTGATGATGACATCGTGTGCTATGGTTTGATTGAGATGATGGGCTTGTTTTCCATTGGACACTATCTGATGACTTCAGATGTGCCATGACACTTAATGAGGATTCTCCACCTTGCTTACACCACTAGATGATGACATGTGGCCTTGGGAGGATTTCTTCACCTTCTTAAACTCTTGACGTCACCACATGTGTGACATTATGGTGGTTTATTTGCATTTATTGTCATTTTAGAGGCTATTTGGGGGGTTATCCTCACTCGTTATCATGTATTAATGTCATTTTACTTCAACTTGTGGAAAAATAGCACTTGGTTACCTCATATAAAAAGAGGGAGTGCTCAAATAATTTTTCATCACCACAGCTCCTCACACTTGTGAGGATATCTCCTAAAAGTTTTTCTCTACTTCTATTTTTTCTCTTGGAGTCTCTTATGCACATCGTTGGAGTGATATTGGATGGATGTTTCTCTTGTTGGTTGTGAAGTCTACATGAATTAGGGTTTCCTCATGGTAGTGTGCCTTGTTAGTAAGTGTTTAATTTGAATGCATGTGGTATTTATTGATTTATTTTTTCATGTTATCTTGATTTTCTCTTGAATCTTAAAACCCTAAGAGAAAGGATTAAGAGTGGTTATCCCCTTCCCTTGTTTTCTTTCACCTTAACTAGTTGAAGCATTTAAGATTTTCCTTAAGGGTTAAGAGTGGCTATCCCCTTAGGTTCTATCTTAGCTAGAGTTTGGTTCTATGGGTTAGGAGAGGCTATCCCCCTAGGTTCAAGACCTAGTTTCCATTCACCTTCTTTTCTAGACGCATTAGAGAAAGTGGGACGACACATAGGGTTTATGAGTGGATAAACCTTATTGGCTTCTTCCTTTGATATTTGACCTAGTTCTATAAGTGGATAGCTCTAGGGTTTAAATATTCACCTTCTCTCTTGTTTGGCCTCCTTGAATGAATTATTTTGGCTCCATTTTCCCTGAGAAAGTAGACGACACTACTATTATTGCCTCTGATGCTTAATACTCTTAACAACGCTAAAAAAACTCACTTAAACTAGCTTTATGACATCAATGACATGTTGATTGTACTTTGATGCTTTGAATAATCATTGAATAACTTGTTGTTTTGATAAAGTGAATGATGCTACAACCATTAGGGTTTGTATTTATTGTTGCATAATTAATATTGCAATAAAACTTGCTCATAATCTTTGTTTAACAAATGGATATTGTACTACTTGTTGAAGGTTAATTTGTGAGACATGATTGCTAATTTTCTGAGTTGATTTACTCATTGTTGTTACAAATTGCTTATTGCTGATATAAACTAGTTTATTGTTGCAATTTTACAACAATAATTTTTTTTACTTGTTATTTAGTGTATAGAGGTGATTGATATGCAACATAACTTTGTAATTGATGATTTTATGCATTGAAAAAATTTGTTTCTCGCACAGGTTGACCAATTACCTCGTTCAACTTATTTTTCCCTTCACCTTCCCTATACCTAGATTAACCTATTGAGTGACTAATATGGGGTGGTTTATATACTTGCCTTAGCTTGTTATAGCATCCATAGAGGTCACTGGGGAAGCCTCCCTTGTGTTGGATCTATTTCTTTCACTAAAACGAGGGAAGTGTTTTCTTAGGTGACAGTGGTATATATTTATTGTTACACAAGATTGGCATCATGTTAAGGGCTTTGCACATGTACAAATCCTGTGATAACAGGTCCACTACGTTAGTTATTATTAAATAAATCCCACTAGGTAGTTAGCATGAGATAAATGTAATGTGGCCTCATAAAAGGTTCACTATGTAGTTAGCATTTGGTTGTGATTAGAGTTTTCTAACTAGTTATAAATAAGTATGGAATCCTCCTTGTGAAGCATGAATTTGATTATATTGTATTAGAGTCTAACTGATTATGAGATTGCCTCCTTAAAGAGACAAGTGAACAACCCTTGATCCTTGCATAAAATTATCACCGTACAATAAAGTGAACAACCCTTGATCCTTGCATAAAATTATCACCGTACAATATGTCCCTACCTTAAGGGTTTTGATATTGAATAAAGTGTTGAAATTTTTTGATATATTGTTTGTGGTTCAAGTGTTGGGATCCTCCCAAGGGGTGTAATGGGGGGGCAAAGGGCCCATTAGAGTAATAATAGTGTAGTTATGTTTCCCATTCAATGTAAAGTGAACCGGATCCACTATGTTTGTTATTATCAAATAAGGATCACTAGGTAGTCGCATGGAATAAATGTAATGTGGTCTCATTAAAGAATGTCCAAGAGGTAGTTAGCATTTGGTTATGATTAGGGTTTTATAGATAGCTATAAATAAGGATGGAATCATCCTTATGAAGCATGTATTGGAGTATATTGTATCAGATATTATCTCATTAGTAGGTTTCCCCTCGAAGGGGCAAGTGAACAAAAAGTTTATCCTTCCATAAAAATATCATTGTATAGTGTTTCCCTACCTTAAGGGTTTTAGAATTGAATAAAATGTTGAGCATTTGTGATATATTATTTTTGATTCAAGTTTGTGGGTTAAGGATCATAATTGTATGTTTTACATACCAAATACACATATTTAATATAGTAGAATAAAATAGAGTACACAATGTACATCAAATGTCATCATGGAGTACAATTGCAATATAGATAAGAAAGATGCGTTATATGATAACTCCTTAAAGAATAGGAGAACCTACTACAGATACCCTGATGCATTCATACATCCCAATCACATGTTCCTTCAATAATGACTACATGATCTTTATATATACCTATTCACACATTGCGCATGTGGCCACATTATTAGGTTGACCACTATTACATATACATTTACCCCATTACATGTAAGCACACCCCCAAACCCCCTGTGGGGTCATATAATATACATTTAACCCCATATATGCGTCATATCATAGTGTCCTCAAAAAATATTTGTCCTCAAAGATTTTGTTAAGGTCCTAACCTGCACATAGGTAGATCAATGTATTCGGATTCTATCATTTCTAGCATTTCGTTTCTGTTCTGCATATTTTATATATCTGGTATCTTGCAGATTTTCAATTAAGGATGTTACATGTGATGAATACTTGAATACTTTGTTCACTCATCCAATGTTGCCCTCATATCCTAAAACTAGTCATTCATGTTTGGTTGGTGCTTGGTCACATTTTAGCTTAAAAAGGTTGCACCTTTTTGGTGGGGATAGTCAAACTCATTGCAAATAAGAAACACTAAGCCCTAGAGACCTTCCTTTGGATGATTTGATTAGAGGTGTTATTGCACAAATTGTAGGTTGGGAAAATCCCAACCAAAACTAAAAGATGGAGACAACTAGGAGAATAACTACCCATTGTCACGTCAGATAGGTATTCCCATCACTTTAGAGGTGAAGTGATTACCTCAAGGGGGGAATCTTGGGTGACCCTAGGGGGAAGTGAGATGGAAACTGATACTTATGAATGGATGCCCCTATAGGTCAATTTTTTAAATGAAAATAAGGCTTGGAAACTAGTTTCAGTAGTGGTCAATGGTTGCCAAGTCTTTGGGTACCTACGAAAAGTGTTTGTACCTGCCCGAGACACAAGAAAAGCCAAGTATGCATGTAATATGTTAAGCAGACAAGCAAGTTAAGCTTGTTGTCCCTAATTGCAGAAACAAACAAAAATATATATCAATGACGAAATAAAGTAACTATTGTAGATTAAACCACTTAAAACATTAAATATTGGTTGAGCTATGAAGAACAAAACATGTAGATAAGTTCTCAACACGTTAGCACAACTTTTAGTGGTATTAGATGGTTGTTATGATAAGTTTTCATAGCATATTTATGACAACCAAGTGGTTGTAGTAGTAATTTTCTACAACAACAAATTTTAACCATGAAAATGAGCAAGTAATCCGGTCAAAAGTTCACTAATTAGTTGTAGAATAAAAATAATGGCTTACTAGCAAATTCCCACGGTCAAATTGCAAGTTAAAGTTAAGAAAAGTAAATGATTTGTTGTATCCCTAATGGTTGTAGATTTTAGTTTGTTATACGTCAAAGAATACCAAGAGAACTAACACGCCCTAGATGGTTTAACAACCTCAAGCCATCCACAAAAGGTTCCAACTTGAACAAGATTGATATCTCACCAAAACATGTTTACCAATGAAAATATTTTATTTCTCCAATGAAAAAAATTAGATTAGTGCCTTTAAAATTTGGCTGAATGGAGTCTTTAAAACACAAGTTATATCAACAAAGACCCTAGGGGTGTAAATGCTCTTACTCCCTATGGTGTGTGAACTAACTTCAAAGTAGATTCAAGGAGTGTGTACACCCTTGTACTCCTCTAAGATAGTTTGTAATAAAAGACTTGTAAACTAGTAAATGACAAGAAATTGATGGAGGGTGTATGATTATACCCCTCCTAGGGTTTTTAATCCAACGATATCATGAAATAAGCAAGAAGAATGCATGTTTTCCTTACCAAACAAGAATATTGCAAGATCAAACCCTAGTTTCACCAAGATAAAACCATCCACAAGCAAGAATAAGAGGTGTGCACCACTTAGCCTCATCCATTCACCAAGAGATATTACCAACTTTCATTTGCAAGAGAGAGAGAGATACCAAAAATGCTCAAGAGGGCATAAATTTCATCCACTAGTCTTCTCACAATGGGAGAGCTATGATAAAATGAGATAGAAATGATCTCTATTTACATAAAAACCTCTAATAAGATTTTGTCCACAAAACTTAGGGCAAACCACAAAGTAAGGGGACAACAACCCTTACTTTTCCCCTCTACAATTTAAAATTTGATTTTTCACAACATAAACCCTAGAAAAAGCATGACGTCACCCCTTTAGGGAAACGTTTTGGATGTTAAAATTTCACTTAAGAAGTTAAGTGTATTCAATATTATTTAAATTTAAACTATTAGAACAATAAATGCATGCATAAAGATCATTGAAAGAAAGACATCCACAATATACACAAGATTTATCCTCGGAAACCCTCTTGCACGAGAAAACCCAACAAAGCTTCTTCAATATAGATTTGTCAACATGTACAATGTCTCTCTCAAGAGAGATCTCACCAAACAGAATATAATCAGAAGATAGACCAGAAACCCTAATCAAAATAGGGTAGTGCACCACTAGACCAAGATAGTCTTCCAAGAGATAACCAAAACCCTTCACCAAAACATCGATACTCTGTAGATGTGTCTCCTCCTCATACTTACACACTTTTCCTTGTGTGATAGAGCTTATGTTGTGTGTCCCTCAAGTGAGGCGCCTAGCCTTGTAAATGTGTTGAACCTGCAAATAATAGATCTAGCTAAACAATAATACGCACATTTCAAGAGAGAATTGGAGAAAGAAGAAGAAGGAGAGAAAGAATAAAAGAATTCTCATTAACCATTATGAATAATGAATAATTTACACATGATATACTATGTATAGCTCAATGAGTGTGCACTGGAGGAGAACCAATGCACCATAGTGGTGGTCTAAAGTGATCTGGACACACACCAACAGTTACGGGAGTGAACTGCCACCTAGTTGAGTTAACTAGTCAACTAGTGTTTAGTTAACTGATTGAACAGAGAGTAGTGAGGAGTTAACTCAGGGAATCAAAGCTAATGCGTCAGTCTGGTGATGATACCAAGGAAAGTTTGAATTATCATGGTGATGATCCCAATGTTGCATGGTGAAAAAACCAATGCAACATCTAAACTCAACTCAACTCAACTAGTCAAACTGAA
>CBVK0103250248.1:0-20156 GCA_900067695.1 Picea abies
ATGTTCAACTAAGAGTGTTAATGTACAATGATTATATACAGTTTACAAGGTCTGAAGAAAACCTTGCGAAAGTAGTTGTTTGAGATAATGTTTCTAAAAAAGATTAAATATGAACAAAACTTATCATAATGATTTAAATATCAAACTAATAAACAATGAATGAATATGATTGTGATGATATAACGAAAAATAGACAAAGCTAATTCATATCTAAATAATGCAATAACTATTCATTCACATATAAACAAATTAAATAAATAATGCATTAAATAACCTCTAGTTGATCAAAAATAACAAACTAAGTTCATCTCTTTGCATTTGTGTAGCTCCTGGGTCAAGTGAAAACCTATGGCAGAAGCAAGCATAATGCTTCCTGAAGAAATTCAAGGAAGTGTTTCAGATTCTGGAGTGAGTTTATGACCACAGAAAGATGAATAAATATATATCTCGTGACCTTGAGATATCCAATAACTGAGGATGAAAGAAATCTCAATCCTCGTTAATGGTGTTATCAACTATCTAGTATAAGATGTAAACTCAAAACACTTGAATAGATGATCAATCAAAGATATAAACTAGGCCAAAAGATAATGAACAACAAAAAAATGATATAACATATTATGTGAAGAAAATACAAAAGCTAATTCGACATAGATAACATTTCATATCAAGAAATTACATGAGAAGGCAATGAGAAAACGCTACACAGTTTACACAGGTCTAAAGCTAAGGAGCAAACTGTTTTCTCATATAGTTTCAAAAATATATGTCCATTCTATGGTCCAGGAAAACTTGCTCTTATCACTAGGCTAAATAGCTATTTAAACATGTTTATGATCCGTTACCTCCTATCATGCAAGATAGAGGCAACTCTCTTAAAATAATTTCTTCACTAAAATAGAGTAACAAAAAGATAATCATGTTGGAGTCTTTTAATAAAAAATATTTATATTAATGAACATTGTTTTTCAAAATAGGAAATTACTAGTCTAATAAACGCTCATCCCATGAATCCTTTCCTTAAGCATATCACCATAATCTGTTGTTTACCTGAAATAATAAAATGAAATCAAAATTTAGATAATAATCCAAACAAATAATTTAAAGAGACTAGCTATAAAATCTTTCAATTATGTAGCTAGTCTCAAAATAAAAACAAAATAAAAAATGAATCTAACTATTATTTCTCAAACATAATCAAATCGTAAAAAAAAGAAACCAACTATTTACCAATTCAAAAATTTGATAGAGAGGCATCAAACATGTCTGAATTTATAATGGTATTGAAGTGTGTCGAATTTTTGATGATCAAATTACCATATCGCTTAATACATTTGTTAGCCTTGTGTGCATTCAATTGAACACGGGCTCTGAGTTCGTTGTTCTCCCTCTCAAGCACTGAATTATGGGTGACCATTTGGTTCAATTGTGCATGTAGGCAGGGGACATCCCGATAATATATTTCAATCCAATCAAAACAATTTTCGCATTGCACCGGTTCTATGCTAGGCAAAGGCCGAGCTTGCTCTGTAGAGGGAAATTTAACGTGTTCTATGATTTGTTTCATATCATGTTGTATACCTTAAAAAACCTCCTGTTTATTTAAGAATGGGGGAAGATTCGATACAAAATCGAACTGTGGTGTATTGGCATCAATATCGTCCCCGTGGATTTGGTCATCGATAACATCCTCAACAACTTGATCATCGATGTCATCCACAGAAAAATGATCATCGACCTCAATCACAGGGATTGGTTTCTCATGATCACGTTGTTGACTTCTTATTGTTCTGGATATAAGTTGACTGGTTCTTTTATTTTTGAAGTTGATATATGGACTTATCTGTTTCTTTTGCCTACCATGTTTCTTAATATCAAGTTCATTTAAATCAACCCGAATTGGCTCATGATTAGAAACAGTAAGGATTTTAGCCTTAAGATCATCCAAAACCTCTTCTAAAGATTTCCTGGGAATAAAATCTCATCTTGGTTTATTGCCTTTGGATGGATTCTGGAGAACAACAAGGGTATCAGCTATAGACACATGGGTTTGTTGCAGATTGACATGTAGATTTTCCATAGATGGGTTTGATCTATAACGACTGGGAGATTCATTAAAATGCAGAGGTAATTCTATCATGTTTTCAGGCAGGGAAAACCCATTTCTATACATGAAATTGTGCCAACTATACCTAGCTTTAGATCCTTAAGATCATCCAAAACCTCTTCTAAAGATTTCCTGGGAATAAAATCGCATCTCAGTTTCTTTCCTTTGGATGAATTCTAGAGAACAACAAGGGTGTCAGTTATAGACACAGGGGTTTCTTGCAGATTGACATGTAGATTTTCTATAGATGGGTTTGATCGATAAGGAATGGGAGATTCATTAAAATGCAAAGGTAAGTATGTCACATTTTCAGGTAGGGAAAACCCATTTATATACACAAAATCATGCCAACTATCCCCAACTTTAGACAATTGGGAAATCACCAGAATTCAGATGAGTCCATGATGGAATAGACTAGACTGGGCATTTAGGTTTTGTCTCTGGTAGAATTTGGCCATTTTTGTAGGATTCTAAGTAGATAAAATGGCATATTCAAATTAAAACCTAGAAATACCATCAATAAATGAACATGATATAGGAAGACCAGACTATATCTACCCTCACAGGTAATAAACTTCTTAGGCATCAACAACAAGCCATGCCATCATGGTTTAAATAGAACAATGGGTGTACCTTTTGCACTATAATGCGATTTCTTTGAAGACATCAGTGAGTGCCATGGGATTCCTTTGAACTTGAGGTTTTTAAAACAACAAGGTCCCTCTTGGGGAAATCCAGTAGCCTCTGTAATCGAACCCTCGGTCACCTCTAACTGCAAGTCCCCAATTTTATCTCTGGCACCATCGAAAGTTTGGGCAAAGTCTTGAGCCACTTTGAGGTTGAAACCCTCAAATAGTTTTATGAACCCATCCTAGCCATGAGCCACAAGGTCATCCATGGTGTCTTCATGTGAGAGGAGATCCTATGAGCCATTCGGCTTTATTCTCACCACATGTGCCATCAATATGGTCACACAAAGACAACAGGAGTAGCGTAGGGTGTGTTGTGTTCAAAAACACATGAAATAGAGGATGCGCTATGTGTATTTAGAGGATATCCTATCCCTAAGTCTTTGGAAAGACACCATAGTGACCATTTGGAACGTTGAGTGGATGTTAAACCAGAGAATGCATAGAACCAAACCACCCTGTCAAATGAATGCCAAACCCAAAATGAAAACTTACCACCTGAAGCAATGAATGCATGCTTGTGCTTAGCAGGATGAAGGAGTAATGTTTGAAGGTATGACTATCATTCATGTACCAAGAGGATGAGACTATGATATGAATGCAAGGGATAGGATTCAAATTACAAAATGCACTAAATTTTTGTTTGATGTGCGTTCATAGATATGGTAAAGTGAAAATCAAAGTGTTTAGAGCATAGAATGCCTAAGGCATAAACCCAAGGTGGATAACTCATGCGCTATGGTAAGGGATTAACCCATAATATGATAGGTTGATAAAATTTTAAGGTTCTTGAAAATATTAGATGTCCTTAGGTGTTATCCAATTTATAAAAGAAAAGTGCACAAACTCTATGATGCCCTCAAACCAAAGCTTGTTCTAATTTCATGCTTACAGTCATGAGATTGAACAAGAGAAATGATAGATAAAAATAGATGAAATCATACACACAACTAATCAAATGAATCTTTTCAAAACCAAAAGATGATAGAAATCTTTGCAGGGAGAAGGAGGCAACTACAATTTTTTTTATTCCATTAAGACAACATTTTATAATGATAAAATTGACATGAATATTTGGCTGCCAACAATGGCGACACGCTGGGTGAAGTAGTTATCTTTGCATCATCATAACTTTAAATCAGGGAACAAATAGCTCAGATAGTTATTAGAAACAATTAAAAGACATATCAATCATTTTGACATCAACTTAGAAAAATAGCACAGTCATATCATTGAATAAATTTATGTCCAAAAATTGTAATTCGACATCTCGTTTTGATCAAAGGGGTAACAATATTTATGCAAGTGACTCCAATACTGTTGATAGGGACACTGCTTCCAGCAGATGTCTATAGCCTCGATATAGATGTCATTTAACCCTCTCTAGTACTTCGATCCCATCCAAAAGTCGTCCATCTATGATAAAAATTATCTTGACATCTGATCAATTTAAAAACATACCTGAGGATCTTTGAACCTGACATTGCTTCGCTACCAGCAGGCCTGTTTAGTACCCTGATAAAGTTCTCTTGGTATCATGTGTGCATTTACCCACTACCAGCAGACCTGTTCAGTATCCCGACGGGTTTACACACAATTCCCACACATTATAGTGCTTCTAACTCTCTAAAATTGTTTATAAGATTTTTTAGAAACTTCATGATAACTAGAGAGTGGGGTGGTACTGAAGATTTCACATCCAGGCAATGATATGATTGATTATTTTTTTTTCGTTCTTTTAGAACTGATAACTTTCATCGTAATTTGGACATTTATATTTTAGTCAAGAAATCATCTCCGGGATGGGGAAGCGCTATGAGTTGTTCTCATTAAAACAGGGATAGTGTGAGAAGTTTTAAAGATAATTGTGTTTCCCTGAGATTTAAATGAGGACCAAGAACAAGGACTAGACAAAGACTTACCGCAACTTATCTGAGTTTAGAACTAAATGTGCAGATGCTTTAAACTGTTATCAAATGCTGCTAATGAAAGATCCAATTCCCTTAAACAATGAATGATGATTCAAAAATAATTATTAGTGAAACAAAAACCAAACTGAATAAAAAGAAAAATAAAACAAAAGAAAACGCAAGTTAAAAATATTTACAAGGGGGCAAACCTGATTTTCTCAGGTGAAGTATTTTTTTAGAGATTGGCCATTCATTGGAAAAGTGTCTGGTTGTCCCTCTAAGTTGTGCAACTGAAAAGAGTTAGGACCCAATTTTTCATAAATGAAAAAAGGTCCCAACCACAAGTTTTGAAACTTGGTATGTTCTCCTTTATTCTCATGCGCTTTGTCCCATTCTTTGTCCCATTTGAGGACCAAATCCCCTACATTAAAATTCCTTTCATAGGATGAGATTGTATCAAACTAGTTCTTTACAATTTTTTGATGTTGATCCAATTTCTATTTTTCTTTTTCTCTTCTTCCAATTTTAATAAAGTGTTTATCCGATTTTCTAGCGGAGGACATTCCTCTTCTTGAAATTTCAGAAATAATTGCAGAGAAGGAAGCAAGACATGTAGACGAAGGATGGCTTCTCTTCCGTAAATGAGGAAAAAAGGAGAATTACTGATGGAAGCTTTTGGAGTGACTCTATCATCCCAAAGTGCCTTGTATAACACATTGTGATAATTTTTATGGTTTTCTGACATTGTTCTCTTTATAATCTTGGTCAAATTCTTATTTTTTGATTTGGCCAAGCCGTTCCCGTGAGGGTAATAGATGACAGAGTATTTTAGTTTGATCCATTTTTCTAAAGCAAAGATGTTCATATCCAGGGAGGAAAAATAAGAAACATTGTCAAAAACCAAACATTGAGGAATTCTGAAACGAGTGATAATATGAGAGTTTAGAAATGAAACTACCTGATTTGTGTTGAATGCCTTTAATGGTAAGGCTTCAGACCATCTCGTAAAACAATTTTTGGTCGTGAGAATGTACTCATGCTGATGTGAGGAAGGGGGATTAATCAGTCCTATAATATCTAGGCCCCACTACTGAAAAGGTGTGTCTACCGTGACAGGATGTAAAGGAAAATAAACTTTTTTATCCGTCGTGTAGCCTTTTGACAGATTATGCATTTGCGAGACAAAGTGTGAGCATCCTTAAAAAAAGTAGGCCAATAGTAGCCAACCCTTAGTACTTTGTGGGCAGTCGTATCTCCACCAAAATGACGCCCAACATCGCCGGAATGGAGTTCAACAAACACCCTTTCAGATTCCTCCTTTTCTAAGCAATGCAGAAAAACACCGTCAAAATTCTTTCGAAATAATATATCATTAATTAAATGGAAAGATGAAGATTTAAGTCTTAGTGCTCTTCTATTTTTTGGATCAAGATTATGAGGAGCAGTTCCTTGCAGCAAATAAAATATGATATTATCATACCATGAATTGGGCATAGTTTGTGTACATCAAACTTGTGTTTCATTATGTTGATTTGAAGTTGATGTATTTATTTGATTTTCTGACTTTTCAATTGAATCACCTACCAATTTACAAAGGCCTTAACCTCTAAAAATTTGTTTAAGTACTATTTCGAGATCATATTCCTGAAGTGATGTCATCTAATTTTCCCTTT
The DNA here is from genome assembly GCA_900067695.1 of Picea abies. Taxonomy (NCBI): domain Eukaryota; kingdom Viridiplantae; phylum Streptophyta; class Pinopsida; order Pinales; family Pinaceae; genus Picea; species Picea abies. The sequence goes on from CBVK0103250248.1 coordinate 6,380, forward strand.
TCTCTCCTAGCTCTTTCTGGACTAACATATTTCTTATAGCAGGGAAAGGAACAACAATTTTTGTCCTGTATTTTTAAAGGCAAGACCTGAAATGTTTAACTGCTTTGAAAATAGCGTATGCCTGATGGTCTACTACAGGGTAATTTAGTTCTTCTCCTTTAAAGGAAGAGCTCATAAATGAAATAGGTATCTTGTTGTTTTCAACATTTTTCTGTGTGAGTACAACAACATAAGATCTGTCAGATGCAAAAGTATATAATGTGAAATCCTTGGAAAAATTAGGACTCATCAAGAAAGGTGCTTCAGTTATAGCTTTTCTAATGGAATTGAAATCTTGATTATCTTGTGATCCCCATTTGTACAGGACATTCTTTTTAATCAGATTTTGTAGAGGTCTAACCATTTTAGAAAAACTTGGAACAAATCGTCTGACAAAATTAATTATACCCAAAATGGATTGCATGGAATTTTTGGAAGAAGGTGGGGGAAGGTTGGAAATGGCTTGGGTTCTTTTGGGATCAATTATCATTCCATATTTAGAGACTATAAACCCAAGTTTTGGGATCAATTATCATTCCATATTTAGAGACTATAAACCCAAGCAATTTCCCTTGTTTTACTACAAAGAATGATTTTTTAGGATTGAGTGAAATGCCAAACTTTCAACATCGTTCTAACACAACCCTAAGATGAGACAAGTGATCTTTCTTGTTCTTGGAAAATACAATGACATAATTTATATAGACCACAACTGATTGATTAATAAGGTCTCGAAAATCAATGTCCATTTCCATCTGGAAAGTGGCACCGACATTTATCAATCCGAAAGGCATTTTTCTATAGGCGTAGGTGCCCCATGGGGTATGGAAAATGGTTTTCCACTGATTTGATGGAGACATAAGGACTTGGTTATATCCTGAGAAACCATCTAATAAATATAGTCTTTCAGAACCATATACTTGTTGCAGAATTTGTTCCATTGGAGGAACGAGGTAATTGTCCTTATCAGAGGCTCGGTTTAAATTTTGAAAGTCGACACAAAGTCGAATCCCCCCATTTTTCTTCCTTATCGGGACTAAGTTGGATACCCATTGAGTATACCAAACTGGAAAAATGATCTTGGCAGTGAGTAATTTATTTAGTTCATTTTTTACTGTAACTTCTAATTTAGGATGGATTTTTCTCAATTTTTGTTGAAAAGGTTGGGTTTGCAGCTTCATTGGAATTACATGTTGTATTATGTTTGGATCAAAAGTTTTTAGATCGTCGTACATCCAAGAAAAAACATCTTTTAATTCTTTGAATTTTTTTATAAAGGAAGACTTTTCTTATTTAGGACACCCTTTTCCCAGATTAATATTTTGAGGATTATCTCGCATTCCTAAATTCACAGTTTCATACAACAATGAGGAACTGCTTGTTTTGAAATTGACTACTCCTCGAAACTTTTCATGTAGATCATAAAATTTTTCTAATCTAACAACATATTTGGGGATAGAGTTTACTAGCTCAGATGATAATTTTGTAGACTGAGGATCGGATATTACCGTGAAATCTTAGAGTTTTTCATTATGGGTGCTTTGATCAATTACTGCATCTTGGAAGGTGTCTTCCATATGTAGAAAGTCGATGATATGCTGATCTCCATCAAATACTCACCAATTTGTGATGTTATTAGGAATCGACGGCCTAAATAATAATTCAACCGAGAATGCGTTAGGAGAAATACCTTCAGAAGGCAACAATTTAGAGGTAACATTAGCTAATAAATCAACTTCTAAATTACTCAATCTAAGAATGGAATTTATATTGAAAGCGAGAAATTTATGCATCAAAATCCATACCTCAGTTTGGTATTTTTTTAAATACGGTGATAAACAATGTATTGAATTTCTTACCTGTTTGACTACGATTTCAGAGTCACCGAATACTACCAATTTTTGTACGTCCAAATCCAGTGCTTTCCTTAGTCCCTGCAGAAGTGCTTTGTATTCTACTATATTGTTAGTACATTCAAATTACAATCGACAGGTAATAAAATTTTTATTACCCGTGGGATTTATAAGCACACAACCATCACTTGCCCCTTCCCGGGATTTGGATCCATCAAAATATAAGGACCAGATTTGTTCGTCATCAACAATATTCGGTGTACTTGTCAGAGTTTTCATCTAAGTATAGGCTGATACTTCAGATTGTTGTTCTGGGTTGGTGACAGAGGAAATTTCAGTCATGAAGTTACCAAAAAAAGTATTTATTTAATGTGTCTCAATCAAATTTGCAGCAGTAGTAAAAGGCTCATTTGGATCGTTTAAATCTGTCACAGTATACTTGAGGTAGTGTTCTCTGTTTATTCTGATCTTGTTAGGTTGTCCATTTTCTGGAAGCCACAAATAAGACCAGTCTGTATCAAAATAGCCATGTAAATTTTCTGACCAATCTCTACTAAAAAATAAACCATATACTTTTGGAATGTCAACAACAATAATATCGATTACTTGGTGAACCTTTGGATTGGATGACAATCTTATCAACACATTTTTACGTTCACCAATGACTTTGAAATTAGTTCGATCTAACTGAATGATATTTAAATCATAAGGTTTTATTTCAGCTTTAATTTTCTAACACACAGACAGAGGCATCACATTTGACGAGGCACCAAAATCAACCATACAGTTATGTACATTACTATTGAAAATTTTGAAAGTTAATAAAAAAGGAGGCACATTTTTTCGTGAAGAGACATCAGAATTTTTCTTGCTTGTACTTGAAATAGTTTTATCTAAGTTTCCTACAGTTTTGTCTGATGTGTCCCTTTTATCCTAATTTTCAGATAAAGTTTTACCAGGGACATCTTTAGCTTTATTTGGGTCACTTTCTACTGATTTTTTGCTGATAGAATTGTTCTTTTTATTATTTTCAGCAATACTTTGGAGCATTTTATGTAGGATAAGAGGAAATTTAAGTAATTCAAAAACTAATATATTTTCCCTTAGTTTTTTAAGATCTTCAACCAAATTATATTCTAAAACTGGGGCAACAAAGTTTTGTCTTGTTTCAGTTTGCTTTGGCTGTTTTGAAACCACATTTCTACTTATTTCGGGTGAAGGTTTGTTTTGTGTTTTACTTTGAGTGTTATAGGGATGGACAGTTTCAAATTTTTCTTGAATGATGTTGTATGACAAATGCCCGAAAATGGGAGGAGATGAATCCTCCTCATCAGGTGTTTCTTCCTCACCCATATCGTCATGATTTTCAGGAGTTGCAGAAATAGAGTTATCATGTGCTTCCAGTATTGTTTGCAAAGCATATTGTAGACCTTTGAAGTTTAGACCTTTTGTGGTCGGGTTTGGCCGGTTTGGAGGAAAAGGTTTTCTGAAAGGTGTTCTAAAACCTCATTTACTTGTATATGCCTCCTCAGTGGATATTTTCAAGTCTATGAACTAACTGGATAGTTTTTGGAAAGCTTTATGCAAACTTTCCAAGTCTAATGTCTCTTATTGATTTTTGGTTTGAGAAGGTCTGGTGAGAATTTCTATTTTATTTTTAGAAGATGAAGTTGTTTTAGCCTCACTACTAAGACTATATTTTAAGCTCAGAATGTCTTTCTCAATTAGGAATGCTTCCTCAAAGGCTTCTAATAATGTTTTCTTTTTGGACCTTTTAACCCATATGNNCCTCAAAGGCTTCTAATAATGTTTTCTTTTTGGACCTTTTAACCCATATGGCTATGTTGTTATGCAGGGCCTTAGTATAATATGCAACAGTGAGATTTTCTGATGGCATCGAATCTACAGGGATTTTGTTTTTTAGCATTAGGAATATCTAGTTGAAGTCCTTAACTTTTTCCTTAGAGTTCATTTTCAAACTGGAGAGTTCCATTACCAAGACTTCTGGAGATTTATGCAGTGCCCAGAATTGTAAAGACATTTATATAGATGTAGTGCCCAAAATTTTTCTAGAAAACAGGTTTCAAACTTGTCCCAAGAGATGATGGTTTGAGGTTGTTGCACGAAATACCAGGTTGAGGCATTCCCCTCAAAAGTTTAAAGAAATAACCTGCACACGACATCTTCATGTTCAATGCTCCAGAGTCTAACAACTAGCATAAATTTCTTGATGTGATCCTCAGTTGATTGCTTCAAATCTGGATCAAATTTGGGTAGCCATTTCTCTAGATGTTTTGGCAATAGGTGTTGGGGTCCAGGTACTAGCACAACATCTTGATCGATCCAGGGTCTGGCGATGTTATTTTTCATTTTACATGGGAGTTGGTGGAGATGCAGGTTGAGATGGTTTAGATGAAGATTTTACTTCGTTCGAGGATTCCTCTCTCGAAGAGGGTGGAGAAGAACTAGTTGGGGATGGTGGGATACAAGATCCCCCAACACCAAGGATAAGTGCTTCAAAAGGATCAGTGATATTACCACCTAAATGGTTTTCGAGCAGAATAATGCCTTGACGTTTTTCTAAGTTATCTACCAGGTTGTCTGATTCGAGATAAAACACTCTGAGTTCTTATGATTGACTGGTGAACAATTTCTTGGATGTCAATCCCTTAAGGAACTGGTGTCACTAGTTTGACGGGAATGCCAGGAGTAGTGTTTGAGGTAGTAGTTGGGTCAAGTGTAACGTTAGTGTCTAATAAACTATGCATCATGACATGAGAATGATTGTTTGGGAGAGTCTTACAACCTCCATGTGCAATCAATGAATTTCAGTCCCTCCTTCTAGCACCATTTGTTGATGAGTGTTTATGACACACAGTCAATGAGAAGGGAAGATCTGGACCGGGGTTGTCTATTTAACTAAATCTGTTTGGCATGATCTAAACTAACGGGTTTTATGGATACATTAGCCAAATAGGATCCTAAAAAAAACTAAAGGAAATGAACTAACTAAAAATACAATTCTAACAAACAACACATTAATTACAAATGTTCAACTAAGAGTGTTAATGTACAATGATTATATACAGTTTACAAGGTTTGAATAAAATCTTGCGAAAGTATTTGTTTGAGATACTTTTTCTAAACGAGATTAAATATTAACGAAACTTATTATAATGCTCTAAATATCAAACTAATAAACAAAGAATGAATATGATTGTGATGATATAACGAAAATAGACAAAGCTAATGCACGTCTAAATAATGCAATCACTATTCATTCACATATAAAAAAATTAAATAAATAATTCATTAACTAACCTCTAGTTGATTAGCAATAAAAAACTAAGTTCATCTCTCTGCATTTGTGTGAGCTTCTCTTGTCCTGTGTCAAGTGAAAACCTATGATAGAAGCAAGCATAATGCTTCTTGAATAAATTCAAGGAAGTGTTTCGTATTCTGGAGTGATTTTATGACCACATAAAGATGAATAATTATATAACCTGTGACCTTGAGATATCCAATAACTGAGGATGAAAGAAATTCCAATGCTCGTTAATGGTGTTACCAACTATCTAGCATCAGATGTAAACCCAAAATACTTGAATAGGTGTTCAAACACAGATATAAACTAGGCCAAAAGATAATGAACAACATAAAGAAAAACATGATATGACATATTATGTGAAGAAAAGACTAAAGCTAATTTGACATAGATAACATTTCATATCAAGAAATTACATGAGAAGGAAATGAAAAAACACTACACAATTTACACAAGTCTAAAGCCAAGGAGCAAACTTCTTTCTCATATAGTTTCAAAAATATATGTCCATTCTATGGTCCAGGAAAACTTGCCTCTATCAAGAGGAAACATAGCTACTTAAACATGTTTTTGATCTGTTACCTCCTATCACGCAAGATAGAGGCATTTTTCTTAAAATAAGATTTTCACTAAAATAGAGTAACAAAAAGATACTCATGTTGGAGTCTTTTAATAAAAAATATTTATATTAATGAACATTGTTTTTCAAAATAGGAAATTACTAGTCTAATAAACGCTCATCCCATGACTCTTTTCCTTAAGCATAGCACCATAATATGTTGTTTACCTGAAATAATAAAACGAAATCAAAATTTAGATAATAATCCAAAAAAATAATTTAAACAAACTGGCTACAAAATCTTTTGATTCTTTAGCTAGCCTCAAAATAAAAATAAAATAAAAAATGAATCTAACTATTATTTCTCAAACATAATCAAATCATAAACAAAAAAAACAACTATTCACTAATTCTGAATTTGATAGAGAGGCATCAGAGAGGTCTGAATTTATAATGGTATTGAAGTTTGTCAAATTTTTAATGACCACACTCCCAAATCTCTTAATACACTTGTTATCCCTATGTGCATTTGATCGAACACAGACTCTAAGTTCATTTTTATCCCTCTCAGGCACTAGATTTCCGATGACCATTTGGTTCAATTGTGCCTGTAGGTAGACGACATCCCCATAATATCTTTCAATCCAATCGAAACAATTTTTGCAATGCACCGGTTCTATGCTAGCAGAGACCGAATTTGTTATGTAGTGGGTAATTTAACATGTTCCATGATTTGTTTCATATCATGTTGTATACCTAAAAAACCGTCATGTTTCTTTAAGAATGGGGGAAGATTCGATACAAAATCAAACTGTGGTGTATCGACATCGATATCCTCCCCAGAGATATAGTCATTGATATCATCCTCATCAATTTGATCATTGATATTATCCTCAGAAAATCAACCATCGACCTCAATCATAGGGATTGGTTTCTCATGATCACACTGTTGATTTCTTATTGTTTTGGATATGAGTCGACCAGGTATTTTATTTTTAAAATCGATGTTTGGACTTATCTGTTTCTTTCACCTACCCTGTTTCTTGATATCAAATTCATTTAAATAAACCCGAATTGGCTCGAGATTAGGAACAGTAAGAATTTTATCCTTTAGATCATCTAAAACCTCTTCTAAAGATTTCTTGGGAATAAAATCACATCTCGGTTTCTTTCCTTTGGATGGATTCTGGAGAACAACAGGGGTTTTATCTATAGACACAGGGATTTCTTGCAGATTGGCATGTAGGTTTTCCATAGAGGTTTTTGATCGACAAGGAATGGGAGTTTCATCAAAATGTAGAGGTGGTCCTGTCACGGTTTCAGGAATGGCGAACCCATTTCTCCCCACAAAATTTTGCCAACTATCCCCATATTTAGACAATTACGAAATCACTAGAATCTAGATGAGGCCATGATGGAACAGACTAGACTGGGCATTTAGGTTTTGTTTCTAGTAGAATTTGGCCATCTTTTGCAGGCTCTTAAGTAGATAAAATGGCATATTCAAATTAAAACCTAGAAATACCATCAATAAACAGACATGATATAGGAATAATAGACTGTATCTACCCTCACAGGTAATAAACTGCTTAAGTATCAATAAAAACCCATGCCACTGTGGTTTAAATAAAACAATCAATGTACCATTTACACTGTAACATGACTTCTTAGAGGCCATCAGTAGGTGACAAGGGACATCGTCGAACTTGAGGTTTTTAAACCAACAAGCTCCCTCTTGGGGAAATCCAATTGCCTCTGCAATCAAACCCTCAGTAACTTCCAACTGCAAATCTTTGATTTTAGCCTTAGTGCCATTGAAATTCTGGGCAAATGCTTGGGCCACTTTGAGGTTGAAACCCTAAAATTGTTTTATGAACCCATCCCATCCATAAACCACAAGGTCTTCCATGACATCATCATGTGAGAGGAGAGCCTATGAATGATTTGTCTTGATCCTCACCATAGGCGCCATCGATATGGTCACATAGAAACAACAGGAGTAGCAAAGGGTGGGGTGTGTTTGAAAACACATAAAATATAGGATGAGGTCTGCATATTCAGGAGAGACCCGATACCAAAGGCTTTGGGAGAAAGACACCATAGTAACTGCTTGGAACGTTAAGTGGATTCTAAACCAGAGGATGCGCAGAACGAAAACTAATATGTGAAATGAATGCCAAACTTAAGAACCAAAACTTACCACTTGAAGCAATGAATGCATGCATGTGCTAGCAGGACTAAGAAGTAATGTTTGAAGGTATGATTGTCAGTCCTGTACCAGGACAATGAGACTATGATATTACTAGAAAGGATAGGATTCAAATTACATAAAACACCAAAGTTTTGTTTGATGCATGCTCATAGATATGGTAATGTGAAAACCAAAAATAATCAAGGAATAGAATTTCTAAGTCATAACCCCAAGGTGGATAACTCATGCACTATGGTAAGGGATCAACCCATAATATGATACTTTTACAATCTTTAAAGGTTTATGAAAATATTAGATGCCCTTAGGTGTTATCCAATTTATAAAAGGAAAATCCACAAATTGTATGATGCACTCAAAATAGATCTTGTTCTAATTTCATGCTTACAGTCATGAAATTGAACAATAGAAACAATAGATAAAAATAAATGAACCCATACACAACTAATCAAACAAATCTTTTCAAAACAAAAGATGATAGAAATCTTTGCAAACAGGAGGCAGATGCAATTTTTTTTATCCCATTCAGATGACATTTTATAATGACAAAATTGACATGAATAGTTGGCTTCCAACAATGGTGACACGCTGGGTGAAGCGGTTATCTCTACATCATCAAAAATTTATATCAGGGAACAAATAAATAAGGTATTTATTAGAAACAATTAAAAGACAGATCAATCATTTTCACATCAAATCAAAAAAATAACACAGTCATATCATCGAATAAAGTTCTGTCCAAAAATTGTAATCTGACATCTCGTTTCGATAAAAGGGGTAATGATATTTATGCAAGTAACTCCAATACCATTGATAGGGACACTGCTGCCAGCAAGCATTTATAGCCTTGAAAGGGATGTCATTTAATCCTCTCTAGTACTTCGATCCCATCTAAGAGTTGGCCATCTATGATAAAAGTACCTTGACATCTAATCAATTTAAAAACATACATGGGGATCTTTGGACCCAACATTGCTTCGCTGCCAATAGGCCTGTTCAGTGCCCGACGCAGTTGTCTTGGTATCATGTGTTCATTTACCTGCTGCCAGCAGACATGTTCAGTATCCCGACGGGTTTATAAACAATTCCCACACATTACAGTGCTTCCAACTCTCTAAAATTGTTTATAAGATTTTCAAAAACTTCATGATATCAAAAGAGCAGGGTGATACTGAAGATTTCACAGTTAGGAAATGATTGGATTGATCTTTAAGAATAATCTTTTCGTTCTCTGATAACTTTCATCATAATTTGGACATTAATATTTAAGTCAAGAAATCATCTCCAGGATGTGGAAGGGATATGAGTTGTTTTCATTAAAACATGGACGATGTGAGAAGTTTTTAAAGAAAATCTTATTTCCCTGAGATTTCAACAAAAACCGGGAACAATGACTGGACAAAGACTTACCGTAACTGATATGAGTTTAGAACTTAATGTTCATATTCTTTGAACTGTTATCAATTATTGCTAATGAAAGATCCAATTCTCCTCAATGATGAATGATGATTCAAAAATAATTATTAGGGAAACAAAAACCAAGCTGAATAAAAAGAAAAATAAAACAAAAGAACATGCAAACTAAAAATGTTTACAATGGGTAAAACTTGATTTTCTTAGGTGAAGTACTTTTGCAGAGACTGGCCATTCACTAGAAAAGTGTCTGGTTGTGCCTCCAAGTTGTGCAACCAAAAGGAACTAGGACCCTATTTTTCATAAATGACAAAAGGACCCAGCCACAGGTTTTGGAACTTGGTATGTTCTCCTTTATTCTCGTGTGCTTTGTCCCATTTGAGGACCAAATCCCCTACATTAAAATTTATTTTAGAGGACGAACTTGTATTGAACCAACTCTTTACAATTTTTTGATGTTGATCCAATTTATGTTTTCCTTGTGTCCTTACTTCTTCTAATTTCAATAAAGCATTTATTTAATTCTCTAAAGGGGAACATTCTTCTTCTTGAACTTTCTGCGACAATTGCAGAGAAGGGAGTAAGACATGTCGAGGAAGAATGGCTTCTCTTCTGTAAACGAGGAAGAAGGGAGAATTTCCAATGGAAGATTTTGGATTTAGTCTATCAACCCAAATTGCCTTGTACAATGCATTGTGCCAATTTTTGTGGTTTTATGACACTGTTCCCTTTATTATCTTGACCAAATTCTTATTCATTGATTCAAAAAAACTGTTCCCTTGAGGGTAATAAATGGAATGGTATTTTAGTTTGATCCCTTTTTCTAAAGCAAAGACATTCATATCTAGGGAGGAAAAATAAGAAGCATTGTCAAAAACCAAACATTCAAGAATCCTAAAATGAGTGATAATATGAGAGTTTAGAAACAAAACTACTTGATTTGTGTTGACTACCTTTAATGGTAAGGCTTCAGACCATATCATAAAATAATATGTTGTCGTGAGGATGTACTTGTGTTGCTGTGAGGAAGGGGGATTAATCGGTCCTATAATATCTAGGCCGCATTGTTGAAAATGTGTGTCTATCGTAACAAGATGCAAAGGAAAAGATTCTTTTTTCACCTTTCCTGCAGCCTTTTGATAGATTATACATTTGCGGGACAAAGTGTGGGCATCCTTAAACAAGGTAGGCCAATAGTAGCCAGCCCTTAGTACTTTGTGGGAAGTGGTATCTCCACCAAAATGACCCTCAACATCGCCGAAATGAAGTTCAGCCAACACCCTTTCAAATTCATCCTTTTCTAAGCAACGCAAAAAAACACCATCAAATTATTTAAAAATAATATATCATTAATTAATTGGAAAGATGTTGATTTAAGCCTTAGTGCTCTTCTATTTTTCGGATCAAGGTTACAAGGAGCAGTTTCGTGCAACAAATAAAATCTGATATTATCATACCATGAATTGGTCAAAATTTGTGTATAGTAGATTTGCGTTTCGTTATGTTGATTTGTAGTTGATGAATTTATTTGATTTTATGACTTTTCAATTGAATCAACCACCAATTTACAAAGTCCTTGACCTCTAAAAATTTGTGTAGGTACTATTTTCATATCATATTGTTGAAGTGATGTCATCCAATTTTCCCTTTTCTCTCCCATCTCTTTTTGCACTAACAAATTTCTTACAGCAGGGTGAGGAACAACAATTTTTGTCCTGGATTTTAAAAGGTAAGTCCTAAAATGTTTAACTTCTTTGAAAACAATGTATTCCCATTGGTCTACCACGGGGTAATTTAGTTCTGATCCTTTAAAGTAAAAGCTCCTAAATGAAATGGGTATCTCGTTGTTTTCATCATTTTTCTGTGTAAGCACATCAACATAAGATCTGTCAGATGCAAAAGTATACAATGTAAAATCCTGGGAAAAATCAAGACTCATCAAGGAAGGTGTTTTAGTTATAGCTTTTCTAATGAAATTAAAAGCCTGAATCTATTGTGATCCCCATTTGTACAAACCATCCTTTTTTATTAGATTTTGTAGAGGTCTGACCATCTCAAAAAAACTTGGAACAAATCATATGAAAAAATTAATTTTACCCAAAAAGGATTGCATGGGCTTTTTGGAAGAAGGTAGGGGAAGGTTTGAAATGACTTGTGTTCTTTCGGGATCAATTATCATTCCATATTTAGAGACTATTAACCCAAGCAATTTCTGTTGTTCTACTGGAAAGACTGATTTTTTAGCATTGAGTGAAATGTTGAACTTGTGACATCATTCTAACACAACCCTAAGATGAGACAAGTGATCTTTATTGTTCTTAGAAAAGACAATGACATCATCTAGATAGACCACAACTGACTGATTGATAAGACCGTGAAAAACAATGTCCATTGCCCTTTGGAAAGTGGCACCGACATTTATCAATCTGAAAGGCATTTTTCTATAGGCATAGGTTTCCCATGGGGTACAAAAAGTGGCTTTCAACTGATCTGATGGAGAAATAAGGACTTGGTTATATCCTAAGAAACCATCTAATAAATATAATCTTTTAGAACCAAACACTTGTTGCAGAATTTGTTCCATTGGAGAAACGGGGTAATTGTCTTTATCAGAGGCCCGACTTAAATTGCGAAAGTCAACACAAACTCAAATTTCTCCATTCTTATTCCTTACTAGGAATAAGTTGGATACCCATTGAGTATGCCGAACTGGAAAAATGATCTTGGCAGTGAGTAATTTATTTAGTTCCTTTTTTACGGTGGGTTCTAATTTAGGATGCATTTTTCTCAATTTTGTTGAAAATTTTGGGTTTGGGGCTTCATAGGAATTACATGTTGTATTATGTTTGGATCAAAAGTTTTGAGATCGTCATACATCCAAGAAAACACATCTTTGAATTCTTTGAACAATTTTATAAAAAAAAAACTTTTCTTGTTCAGAACACCCTCTTCCCAGATTGATATTTTGAGGATTATCTCGCATTCCTAAATTTACAGTTTTCCTTTTTTACGGTGGGTTCTAATTTAGGATGCATTTTTCTCAATTTTTGTTGAAAAGGTTGGGTTTGGGGCTTCATAGAAATTACATGTTGTATTATGTTTGGATCAAAAGTTCTTAGATCATCATACATCCAAAAAAACACATCTTTGAATTCTTTGAACAATTTTATAAAAGAAAACTTTTCTTGTTCAGAACACCGTCTTCCCAGATTGATATTTTGAGGATTATCTCACGTTCCTAAATTTATAGTTTCATATGACATTGAGAAACTGTTTGTTTTCCAATTGACTACCCCTCTAAAATTGTCATATAGATCATAAAAATTTTCTAATCTAACAACATATTTGGGGATAGATTTTATAGGGATGATAATTCTGTAGATCGAGGATCATATATTACGATGGAATCTTGGAGGTTTTCGTTATGAGTGCTTTCATCTATTACTGCATCTTGGAAGGTGTCTTCCATATGTAGAAAATTGATGATCTATTGATCTTCATCAAATACTCGCCAATTTGTGATGTTTTCAGGAATCGATGGCCTCAATAACAATTCAACCGAGAATGAATTAGGAGAAAGACCTTCAACATGCAACAATTTAGAAGCAACATTAACTAGTAAATCAACTTTTGAATTACTCAACCCAGGAATGGAATTTATATTGAAAGCGAGAAATTTATATATTAAACTCCATACCTTGGTTTGCTATTTTTTCAAATGCGGTGATAAACAATGTATTGCATTTCTTACCTGCTTAACTATGATTTCAGAGTCAGAAAATACTACTAATTTTTGCACGTCCAGATCAAGTGCCTTCTTTAGCCCCTGTAGAATTGCTTCGTATTTTGTTGTATTGTTAGTACATTCAAATTCCAATCGATAGCCAATAAATGTTTTATTACCGATAGGATTTATAAGAACACAACCAGCATCTGCCCCTTCCTGGGATTTGGATTCATCAAAATATAAGGACCATATTTGTTCGTCATAAAAAATGTTCGGTGTACTTGCCAGAGTTTCTATCTAAGTATAGGTTGTTACTTCAGATTGTTTTTCTAGGTTGGTGATACAAGAAATTTCAGTCATGAAATTACCAAAAACATTATTCATTCCCTGTGTCTCAATCGAATTTACAACAGTAGTAAAAGGCTCATTTGGTTCGTTTAAATCTTTCATAGTGTACTTGAGGTAATGTTATCTGTTTATTCTGATCTTGTTAGGCTGTCCATTTTCTGGAAGGCACAAATGAGACCAGTCCATAGAAAAGTATCCATGTAACTACTCTAACCAATCTCTACTAAAAAATAAACCATATACTTTTGAAATGTCAACAACAATAATATCAATTACTTGGTGAACCTTTGGATTGGATGACAAT
>CBVK0103250254.1:0-11408 GCA_900067695.1 Picea abies
TACAACTCCTTGTGTTCAAGCACCCACTTGAACCTATGCGGACAACAGTCCTCCCTAACACCTCCCTTCCACCCTAAAATATAAATATTTTCTACTGAAACTTATTAAAGTGATATAATGTTCAACAATGGCTTACCAGATTCATCATTTTTCTGCTACACTTCCTTGCTCTATCTTCCTCACTACCTTCCTGCACACATGAATTGCGCTTTTTGTTCTTCTCTTGTTTATTCTCTTTGCGCCATGTCCATTCAATGCACAGTTCCTCTTCTATGCAATTCAGCTGCTGCACTCTCCTCATTCTTCACACATGAATCACCCTCAACAACAACAAACACAACAACTCCAACAGTAGCAACAACCTCATCTCTTCTCTGTACCATGTACTTATAGCTTCTATGCACCTTGTGCATGCAATGTGCACATTTCCTCTGCATGTTCACACTGCACCATTCTCCTCCACATCTCAAGTGATCTACCTGATCATCATGGTAACTCTTCAGCTTCTCTGGCGGTTTTCCCATGCGTTGGTAACTCTTCAGCTTCTCTGGCGGTTTTCCCATGCGTTCAACATCACTGGGTGTTACGATGAAATTCCTCATCCTCTCTGGTAGTTGAGACTCTTCGTCTTCTCTGGCATAGTCGAGCTTATCCTTTCTGTTTTAGTTACAGGATCCAACCCTCTTCCAGCTGTGAATCACCTCTATGACCAATCTTCATCCCTCTGGAAGATTCCCAGAGACTCTTCAACTCCTCTGGCTATCACACAAAAGTATCTTCACATCCTTTGGAAGAAACCATCAATGGTTTCTAGCAGTTACACTATGAGGAGAAATATTAGCCCTCTGATCATGCCCAAATTCACCTGCACCATTGGATTGACTTCATGGGATCTTGTGTTTATTTCGCCATTTCACATTTCAGTATTTTGGGATCCCCAAGGTAAAGATTTGTTACACTCCATGTCTTGATCCCCGAAACTTCGAAAAGGAGCTTGTCTGCACTAGCTCCTTCCCCCACGTGACCACAGGTGGTGACCACCAGCTACATCAACAAATCACCTTTTTTGGTATTTCGACATTCGTGTGATCCAGTGTCTCGACACTCCCAGTCACGATCCATGAAATTTTGAGGTGGAGCTTATATGCACTATCTCCTTCCTCTAGGTGACCAAAGGCAGTGACCACATGTTGTGCCAAAAGGCGCTTTGTATCTTTCATGAACTTATGACCTTCATCGACCCTAATCGACGGTCCATGATATCGATGAATCGACGGTCCAGATCTCATCGTGAGTTCGCATCTCGTTGTTCCTTAGATGGAGGTTCTCGTCACTCCAAGTCGCGATTGTTCCTTAGATGGAGGTTCTCGTCACTCCAAGTCGCGATAGGAAAGACTCCGAGATGGAGCTTAGATCAATGGTCCAGGCTCTCGGTGATTTGACAGTCCAGATCTCTTTGCGATTTCACATATCGCAATTTCGGCATTCTTATGATGAAGGGTCTCGAGCCTTGACCCCTCCATCTCCTGGTATCTGAAACTCCGAAAGGGATTTAGATCAATGGTCTAGATAAAACCTTGAATTTACGGTTAGGATTGTTTCACGATTTTTCATATCGTGAATTCGAGAGGTTAGGGAACCCCATTCCTTTGACTTTCCAGTCAACGAAATGACGATCTTTCGCCACATGTCCTATGGACCCAATGGTCCAGATCTTGTCATTGTCTAATCGTGCCACATGTCATAGTCTTCCACCTGTCCTTTCTGACATGGTCTGCCACATTCACCTCCTGGATCTGACAGCCCAAATCACACCTTGATCCAACGACTAGGATTTTTTCGCAAATTCACGAGCCTTAATTGTGCCTGAATCGAGATTTCGGGGTTTCTCATTTTGAGACTTTGTGAGTTGAAAGGTTGGAAAATTTCATTCCTTTGACTTTCCAGTTAGTGAAATGTTGATCTGTGTCCACGTGTCCTACCCGAAGATGGATGGTCCTCCTTCTTTCAGGATTTTGTGAGCCCGCTTCACCTTGCACTTTAAAGAACATGCAGGTTCTCCTGGATCCAACGATGGTCAGACCCCGCACTCGGATCTAACACCCAAGATCTGTCCTCCTCTTCTGCGTGCTCTTCTTGTCTACATTCAGATCTAACGACCATCAGGAATTCAGGATTGGTGATCCAACGATCACTGTTGCTGCTCCTCCCGAGCTTACACCTCCTCCTGACTTGGAAGAATTTCTAAGTGTTAAAGGCATCGATCTTAGATCCGCCTAAGATCCTGAGTATGCTATCTCTCTTGAGCTTACATTGTTCCTAGTTTTCCATCGATGCACACTCTGATCCTGCCATCAATGACAAGCTCACTTTGCCTATTAAACCTGCCAACAATCCTCTACACTATCTCTTCTAAACTTATCAAGCTTGCTCTGCAGCATCTTCCCAAAATTCTTCTGGTGCCCGTCTGTTACATTATTCCTATACTCATGCCATCTTCGCTACTGTACTTGCCATCAATGACAAGCATATACTGCTTGTTAAATATTTTCCAACAATCTCTCCCTTTGGCATTGAAGGCAACACAGACACCCTTCTCCCCCTTTGAAATCAATGTCAAAGAGAACATGATCCCCCTGAGTTGTTGCAGTATGTTTAGGTGGTATCAAGTATTCAACCAACACAAACTCCCCCTTATAGGATGGACTTGCCTAGATGTGAGATGGGATGACACCCAACTTCTGTCGGAGATATTCAAAAGGTGTCTTGGCTAAGGGTTTAGTAAATATGTTTGCAATTTGTTCTGTGGTTGGAATGTAATGGACCTTAACAACCTGATTGGTGACCTTCTCTCTCAGAAAATGGTATTTTATGGGAATATGCTTGGTCTTCGAGTGGAGTACAGGATTCTTAGACACACTGATGGAACTAGTGTTATCACAATTAATTGGGATCAATGTTGCGTATCTTACCTCCAAGTCTGCAAGTGTCTGAATCATCCATAATACCTGAGTGCAACGGGTAGCAGCAGCAATGTACTATGCCTCTGTAGTCAATAAATAAATGGAACTTTTCTTTTTACTAAGCCATGCTACTAACGAGTCACCCAGGAAGAATTCTCCTCCACTGGTGCTTTTCCTCTCATCAACACAGTTTTCCCAATCTGCATTTGAATAAGTAGTTACTGAAAATTCCGATTTCTGGGATACCATAGACCATAAGTCATTGTTTCTTTCAAGTACCTGAATATCCTTTTGATAGCTAGCATATGTCTCTATTTAGGTGCAGACTGATATCTTCCTACCATTCCAACAACATGCATTATGTATGGGCGAGATTATGTGATGTATAACAGGTTGCATATCATTGACCTATATGAACTTTGATCAACATCAGGTGAGTAATCATCCTTACTTAATTTGCATCCAGTAACCATAGGTGTGCCCACAGGTTTAGAATATTCCATTTGAAACCTTTTCAACATTTCTCTTAGATATTTTTTTTGAGAAATGAACATCCCTTCAGACCTCTGAGTAATTTGCAGACCAGGAAAAAATGACAGTTCACCTATCATAGACATTTCAAACTCAGACTCCATGGTAGAAGAAAACCATTTTACCAATGAATCCTTATTACATCTGAAGATGATGTCATTTACATAGACTAAAACAATGAGCAAATCATCACCCTCTATTTTGATATATAGATTGTTGTCAATTGTTCCTCTCTTGAACCCTTTGTATTTGAGATACGTATCCAGTCTGTGATAGCAGGCACACAGAGCTTGTTTTAGCCCATATAAATCTTTATTTAGCTTGCATACTAAGTGAGGGTCATCAAACAATTCGAAACCCTCTGGTTGTTCCATATAGACTTTCATTTAAATCTCCATTTAGAAAAGCTAACTTGACATCCATTTGATAAAATTTAAATCTTTTATGACATGCATAGGCAATAAATATTCCGATAGCTTCTAACCTTGCTACGGGCGCAAATGTTTCATCAAAATCTAGTCCTTCTATTTGAGCATAGCCTTTACAGACCAATCTTTCTTTGTTCCTGACAACTTGTCCCTGCTCATTCAACTTATTCTTAAAGATCCATTTGGAACCAATGATTTTTTTACCTTCCGGTCTATGGACCATCTCCTACGTATTGTTTTTCTCAGTCTGATCAAGTTAATCATTCATTGCTTTAACCCAAAGGTCATCTTTTTTGGCTTCATTAAAATTCTTGGGTTCCAGCATGGATATGAATGCCATATGTGATTTCTCAGTGTTTTTGATTAGCTTTCTCTTGGTTTGTACACCTTTGTCTTTTTCACTACACCTTTGTCTTTTTCACCAATTATCTGACTTGCAGGATGATTCTTTTGAGTGATTCTGGAGGAGGAATTTGATGGTGTCTACTTATTTGAGTCTACTAGAGTATCTGTGTCTTCATCTGATTCAGGGTCTTTGTTTTCTGATTCTTGGACCTGTTCATCTTCAGCTTTAACTGTGTCTTCTGTAGAGTACTCATTACTGTACACCTCTCTTGCTGGGATTCCTTCATAAAATTTTACGTCAATACAGTCAACCATTTTATGCAACCTCTAATTATAGCATCTGCATCCTTTACTATTTGTATCATACCCTAAGAAGATACAGTCATCAGCCCTGTCATCATATTTTCCAAGGTTCTCATCATTATTCTTTATGTAGCATTTACTCCCAAAGACTTTGAAGTGCTTAATTGAAGCAGGTCTCCCAAATCACAGTTCATAAGGTGTCTTGTCACTTTGTGGTCTGAGGTGAGCTTTGTTAAGAACATGGACAACTGTGTGTATTGCTTCTACCTAGTAGGTTTGACCGATGTTCTTCTCATTCATCATTGACTTGGCCATTTCCTGCACTGTTCTGTTTTGCCTCTCAACTATTCCATTTTGTTGTGGAGTTCTTGGGATTGTGTATTCTCTCTTGATCCCATGCTCATCACAAAATTCCTTGAAGTCTCTTGACATAAACTCTCCTCCTCAGTCTGATATTACTGCCTTTAACCTCTTGCATGTTTGAGTCTCTGTTAAATCCTTAAATATTTTAAACTTCTCAAATATTTCAGATTTTTATTTGAGAAAGAAAACCCAAGTAAGTCTGGAGTAATCATCAATAATCAACATAAAGTAGTTTTCTTTCCCTGTGCCTTCCTGTCTTGATGGTCCACATAAGATGGTCCACATAAATCCATATGAACTAATTGGAGTGGTTTCTTTGTTGAAGTAAATCTCTTGGAATTAAACTGATTCCTATTTAGCTTCCCTACTTGGCAGGGTTTACACATTGAATATTGGGGCTTTGATATTCTCGAAAGATCTTTTACTGCCTCGAGATTTTTGAGTTTGATTAAGTGATCAAAGTTTAGATGTCCAAGTCTTTTATGCCATAACCAGCTTTCATCATATTTTCTTAGATGACATTCTTCTCTATTTTCTTTCAGTACATATACATTATTTTTGGTCCTTATGCCTTTGGCCACCACTTGACCTGAGTTTACAGACTTTATCTTATAGTCCTTGGACATGAACACCACTTCACATCCTTTGTCACACATTTGACTTACACTGAGCAGATTGTGTTTATCCCTTCTACAAGTAGGACATCTTGGGCTTTTCCTTTTCCATTACTTAAGCTCACCATCCCTTTTCCCTTTATTTTTCCTGGAGCATCATTTCCAAAAGTTACGTTTCCCGATTTTCCTTCACTAAGAGAAAAAAACATACCTTTTTCTCCCGTCATATGTTTGGAGAATACACTGTCTATGTACCAAGGATTCGTTTTTCTTTGAGCTGACAACACTATTCCACACTTGTCACTTTCTTTCTTTTTCCAAACCTTGACATTTTCAGTAGGAGAGTTCAAATCTGGTTCATAGTTCCTTAATCGATAGTCAACAGATTTATGTCCATAGTTACGATAGATGTAGCATTCAATCTCAAGATGTAGCATTCAATCTCATTGTTCAATAGGTCAAACTTATTGTTGCAGCGTTGTCTACTCATTGTCTATTTATTATTTCTTGACCTCTTTAGTTGCATGTCTCTAGACTTGATTTGGCAATTTGCAATATGTGATGATTTGTTACTTGTTTGAATCATTCTTTGTTATGGAAAAAATTTATTCCTTTGAAATCTTAATTGTTCATGTCTAAGTCTTAAGGAATAGTTTACAGCTTTGTGACCAAAGTTAGAACAATAGAAACAATATCCATAGAAAAATTCTTTGTACCTGGAAAATGGTTGTCTGCTTTGAGAAAATTGATTTCTTCCATGTTGATGACATCTTTCAGCAGCAAGCACATTATTTCTTTGTTCTAAAGATTCAGCCCTGACACCTTTTTCTTTACTCGACCTGGGTGGTTGATTGTCTTCATTTGTTTATGCAGGTTTGTTGTTGTAATTGCTTGTAGAAGTGACAAACTTAATGGGTCCATCATTTCTTGGTTTACCACTACCTGTTCCCTCTTCATAACCCAAACCATTTTTTAGCTTTGGATTCCTTTGCTGATTTAGAATGGTGGTTAATCCTTCTGATGCTTTGATATTTGATAGATTCTGATTATACAAGGCTTGAAACTTCTCCATCTCTTTCCTAGATTTCACTACTTCTTGTTCTAATTCTTCACATATTGCCTTCTTTTCTAATAACTGTCATTTCAGAATGTCTTCGATTTTCTTTGCCTCTTCTAATTCTACTTTTAGTAGGACAAGGTCTTCATCAGGTTCTTTACTGTCTTTCTCGAGCTGCATCAACAATTGTCTTTACTTTTTGTTCTTAATTCTTAGTCTGTCAACCTCTTCCAGTGCATTGATCAGTTCTCCTTCCATGTCAACCACAACTTCTTCTTCATTATCATCACCGCCTGTTCCTTCATCATCATCACCGCCTGTGCCTTCATTATCATCACCGCCTGTGCCTTCATTATCATAATCCTCTTTGGCCATAATCATGAAGTCATTTAGTTTATCTTCAATAGAGGAGTCATTGTCTTCATCGTCTAAAGGATCATCATCATTATTTACGCAAAGACTTTTCTTCTTAAATTTATTCTCTTTAAAGAAATTTCTGTGTTTGTGTTTCTCCTCATCATCACATGTCTGATCCTTTCTCCTTGTGGGGGAATTTATTTGCAAAATGACCTATCCTACCACAGTTGAAACATTTGAAAGGCAGATTACCTTTGTATTTTCCTGATCCCTTTTTCAGTCTCTTCACAAATTTTGCTTCAACTTCATCACGCTCAGAATCCTCATTCATGTCTGCCTTGAATGAAGCTTCTCTGGAGGTGGGTTTATCTTTAGCTATTCTCATTTCATATGTAGTCAATGTTCCTAAAAGTTGAACAAAATCCAAGGTTTTTAGATCATTAAGTTCTTCTATAGAAGAAACCTTTGGGTTGAACCTATCTGGGAGAGATCTCAAAATTTTCTGAACTAACGAAGGTTCCTCAATTTTTTCACCAAGTGCTTTCATTGCATTTACCATTTATTCAACTCTCAGAAAGTATTTTCCAATAGTTTCATCATATTTCATCTTCAACTGTTCAAACTGAACTCTGTAGGTTTGTAGTTTGGCATCCTTTACCTTCTCATTACCTTCATAACTGCTTATGAGTTTGTCCCACATTTCTTTGGCAGTTTCTAGGTGCATAAATTTTGCGAATTCTGCTTCTGCAAGTCCACTCAAGATAGAATTCATAGCCTTAGCGTTGAAGCTAAATTCTATCTTGTCATCCTTATTAGATAATACAACTGGATTTACATAACCAATATCTACCACATCCCAGACATCTGCACCTAAAGACATTATGTAGGTTCTCATTCTGACTTTCCAAAAAGCAAAGTTTGTTCCATTTAACATAGGGACCTTGTTGGTTGAATTTCCTTCATGGCTTAACATGTTTAAGCTCTAGGATCTACTCTTATATGAAAACGGCCGACTCTGATACCAATTGTTGCACAACTGAGAGGGGGGGTGAATCAGTTGTTACCGTGCTTAAACAATTATACTTATTTTAAAATCTTTGCAGAAACACTTAATGACACTCACAATAGTGCAGGGAAGTAAGAAATAGCATATTCATCATCAGTCACACACATGAGATACACAGAGATAGATATTTCCTGAGGAAACCCATAAAGGGTAAAAACATCTTTTTCTTTATATGATAAGTAATATTTACATTCTTTAAATTATCAGACATATGAGCACCAACTCATAATGAGGCTGCAACCTCTTTTTAGCAGGATGCAACTTGCTGAGAGCATCAACTTTCTGGTTTCTCTAGCACCAACTAGAAGGAAGCACCAACTCCCTGGTTTCTCTAGCACCAACTAGGGGGAAGCACCAACTCCCCAATTTTTCCAGTACCAACTGGATGGAAGCACCAACTTCCAATTATACAGGAACCAACCTGTAAAACAGAGAACAAGAGTTCTCCCTTGCACCACCCTGCCACTCCGGTTTCTCTGGCTGCAACCAGATGGAAGCTACAACTCCCTGTGTTCAAGCACCCACTTGAACCTATGAGGACAACAGTCCTCCCTAGAACCTGCCTTCCACTCTGAAATATAAATATTTGTTACTGAAACTTATTAAAGTGATATAATGTTCAACAATGGCTTACCACATTCATCATTGTTCTGCTGCACTTCCTTGCTCTGTTTTCCTCACTGCCTTCTTGCACACATGACTTTCCCTTTCTATTCTTCTCCTATTTATGTTCTGTGCGCCATGTCCATTCAATGCACAGTTCCTCTTCTGTGCAATTCAGTTGCTGCACTCTCCTCCTTCTTCACGCATGAATCACCTTCAACAATAATAACCAAAGCAACTCCAACAACAACAATAACCTCATCTCTTCTTTGTACCATGTACTTATAGATTTTGTGCACCTTGTGCATGCAATGTGCGCAATGCCTCTGCATGCTCACACCGCACTGATCTCCTCCACATCTTGAGTTCTCTGCCTAATCATCATGGTAAATCTTCAGCTTCTCTAGTGGTTTTCCCACGCATTCAACATCACTGGGTGTTATGTTGAGATTCCTCAGCCTCTCTGGTAGTTGAGACTCTTCGTCTTCTCTGGCATAGTCGAGCTTATCCTTTCTATTTCAGTGACAGGCTCCAACCCTCTTCCAGCTATGAATCGCCTCTATGACCAATCTTCATCCCTCTGGAAGATTCCCAGAGACTCTTCATCTCCTCTGACAATCACACAGAAGTCTCTTCGCGCCCTCTGGCAGAAACCATAAATGGTTTCTAGTAGTTACACTGTGAGGAGAAACATTAGCCCTCTGATCATGGCCAAATTCACCTGCACCATTGGATTGACTTCATGGGATATTGCATTTATTTTTCCATTTCAAATTTCGGTATTTCAGGATCCCCGGGGTAAAGATTTGTTACACTCCATGTCCTGATCCCCGAAACTCCGAAAAGGAGCTTGTTTGCACTAGCTCCTTCCCCCACGTGACCACAGGTGATGACCACCAGCTACATCAACAAATCACCTTTTTTGGTATTTTGGAATTCATGTGATCTAGTGTCTCGACACTCCCAGTTGTGATCCATGAAATTTTGAGGTGGAGCTTATCTGCACTAGCTCCTTCCTCTAGGTGACCACATGTTGCACCAAAAGGCACTTTGTATCTTTTGCAAACTTATGACCTTCATCAACCCTAATCGACGGTCCACGACCTCGATGAATCGATGGTCCAGATCTCATCATGAGTTCACATCTCATTGTTCCTTAGATGGAGGTTCTCGTCACTCCAAGTCACAATAGGCGAGACTTCGAGATGGAGCTTAGATCAATGGCCTAGGCTCTCAGTGATTCGACATTCCAGATTTCTTCACGATCTGAAATCCGAAACTCCAAAAGGGAGTTGGATCAACGGTCTAGATCAAACCTTGAATTGACAGCTAGGATTATTTCACGATTTCGCATATCGCAGATTCGAGAGGTTATGGAACCCCGTTCCTTTAACTTTCCAGTCCGCGAAATGATGATCTTTCGCCATGTGTCCTATGGACCCAACGATCCAGATCTTGTCGTTGTTTGATCATACCACATGTCATAGTCTTCCACCTGTCCTTTCTAATGTGGTCTTCCACATTCACCTCCTAGATCTGATGGCGTAGTTCACACCTTGATCCAATGGCTAGGATTATTTCGCAAACTCACGAGCCTTCATTGTGCCTGAATCGGGATTTCTGGGTTTCACATTTTGCGACTTTGCAAGTTGAAAGGTTGGAGAATTTCATTCTTTTGACTTTCAAGTCAGTGAAATGTTGATCTGTGTCCATGTGTCCTACCCGAATATGGATGGTCCTCCTTTCAGGATTTTGTGAGCCCGCTTCACTTTGCACTTTAAAGAACGTGCAAGTTCTCTTGGATCCAACGATGGTCAGACCCCATGCTCAGATCTAACGCATAAGATCTGTCCTCCTCTTCTGTGTGCTCTACTTGTCTAGATTCAGATCTGACGGCCATCGAGAATTAAGGATTGGTGTTCCAATGATCGTTGTTGCTGCTCCTCCCGAGCTTACGCCTCCTCCTGACTTGGAAGAATTTCTAAGTGTCAAAGGCCTTGACCTTAAATCCACCTAAGATCTTGAGTACGCTATCTCTCTTGAGCTTATGTTGTTCCTATTTTTCCATCGATGCACACTCTGATCCTACCATCAATGAAAATCTCACTTTGCCTGTTAAACCTGCCAACAATCCTCTGCACTATCTCTTCTGAACTTATCGAGCTTTCTCTGCAGCGTCTTCCCAAAATCCTTCTGGTGTCCGTCTGTTACATTCTTCCTGTACTCATGCCATATTCGTTGTTGTACTTGCCATCAATGACAAGCATACACTACCTGTTAAATATTTTCCAACAACACAATTGAGTGTGGTCGCTATTTCAGCTACCGGGGCTTTGAAAGAAAGGGGGTCGCTCCTCCACTACATTTGAAATCGCTGAAACACAAAATGAGAAAATTTCCTTTGAAGATAGGTGCATTTCGACATTTCGGCTACGAGGACTTTGAAAGACAGGGGGTTTCTCCTCCACTACACCTGAAATCACCGAAACGTGAAATGCAAAAATTGTCTTTGAAGATAGGCATGTTTTGGCATTTCGGCTACCGGGACTTTGAAAGTCAGGAGGTCGCTCCTCCATTGTGTTATCACCAGTTCTTGTAAAGGGGGTGTTTTCCTAAGAGATAGGCCCCTTTTGGTGGAAAAATGAAAAGAAGTGGGGTAAGAACCCACTTACCCTAAGTTGAGACGCAAAATACGCATTTCATTAAGCACCGGGAAAATCTGGGAGGCCATAATCTACACACCCAGATCTATGACCAGGGTTCCATTCCGGACCCCCT